>JANIIA010051836.1:0-11318 GCA_027478495.1 Erythroxylum alaternifolium
TTCTTTGAAATAACCCTACAGGGTAATAAGCTCACGTTTTGTGATATGACCTCTGAGTTGGACTTCAGAAATGGGGTCCAACACAGAAGGTCGTTTATTGTCTACTTTTATCCATCTTCCACAGAAAACTATTACTTGCCATTTCTTCTAACAATTCCTCCACTTCCTCAACCGTCTTTCTCATTAGAGATCCTCCAGATGCTGCATCAATAGTGCTCCGTGTGGGTAGAGTAACTCCATTGTAAAATGTTTATAGAAGGAATTATTTACGTAGATTATGGTAAGGGCACCTGTTTTGCAAATCCTTATACAATTCCCATGCTTCATAAAGTGACTCCCCATCACTTTGTTGGAAATTTGTAATTTACTTTGTCAACTTTGTCCTCTTGGTGAGAGGGAAGTATTTATCTAAAAACCCACGTACCAAATGCTTATAAGTCGTGAAGTATACTAGGTTTAACAAGTGATGCCATGCCTTGTTACTATCCTTAAGAGTGAAAGGAAAGAGCCTCATCCTAATAACATCTTCCAACACTTTATGATATCGAAAAGTATCACATATTTCTAGAAAATTAACTAAATGAAGGTTAGGATCCCCATTAGTTAACCTGGAAAATTGCACATTGGTCTGCATTATTTTTAGTAGTAATAGCTTAATTTTGAATGTTGAAGCTTGCACCAGTGGTCGATTGATACCTTGGTTTGTAGTGTTGAATCCTGGTCTCACCAATCACTTATTAATTGAGATATTGTAACAAGACAAGATCAAATAATTATGAGAAGATGGAATTCATTCTATCATCATTTTCTACCCTAACCACTTTTGATTTCATTGGTATTGGTTCTAGAATTCTGAAGGGTTAATTATTCTTTCTCTATATCTATTCATTAAACCCTAGTTAATAACCCCTAATTGATTTTACAATTTCTTAATCAAAGAAAATAGCCTAAGTCTCCAATTAGTTCTTAAGCAGTCTAATAGACAATCAGGTCCTCATGTAAGATCTCTTTTTGTATAATTACTGATTTGATGTTTGTATGTTCTATTAGGTTGTTAATTCTCATTACGTAAACTAATCATGTTACTATCGATTCAATCTCTTGATTTGTTATCGAAGTATGCAAAAGCCAAAAACATCATAACACCCAAACAATTTCATTAACATCAAAAGCAAATAGATGATAAAATGATTCAAGAATCAACCCCAAAATGAAGTTAGAACATCCTTAACAATATATTCGACATCCTTATGTCCAAAGCATACATTAAATGAAGTAAATTATAGGAGGAATGTAGAAATAACTAAGAATGGATGGTTAGACTGGCTGGACAACACCTCCTGCAACTCCTTCTCTTATTTCCTCTTCTCTCTTCTTTGTCTCCTTTTCCAAAGTGGAAAATGGAGGCTTCCTTGATTAGGATCATTTTATGATTTTATATAGTTCGTAGGCCATTTATGGAAAAAATTAGGTTTTACCTAAGCCAGAAAGCCCAAAAAATAGAAGAAGATCCCCACGTCTAGTGAGCGCCTGTTATAATCGTGATAAGGATGATAGTGACACTAACTTTTTGTCCATTCTTTCTCTAAATTCCTTTGATTTTCTTCCTGTGATTTCATACACTAACAAACACATTAAAATACCTCAAGCACATAATATTAGATTCCAATATCATGCTCTAAACCACATAATACTAAAAAACAGCATCACATAGTCACGTTGACATAATTCTAAACCTAAACATGCATAATTCATCTAATCAACACCTAAAAACACACTAAAACGCCTATCAAAATATAATGTAAACTATCACTATCAAGAATCTTATAGAATGGCGTAAAATTTTATTAGAAATCATATAGGAATATTATACTTCTAAACTTATTACTATAAGAATTAGCCTATTTGCTTTACCTTATGAACATGGTGCTATACTTCTTATAGAAGTAGTGGTTTTATCCTTGAGGCTAAATAAGAAAAACTCTTTGGAAAATTTTAATTTTTTAGAGGCTATGTTAATGGAAACAAAGGATTTAGACAAAGTGCCATCTAGGATTTGAATTGTATGATTATTTTGAAGAAAAAGGTGGAAAAGTTCTACAATAAAAGAATTCACAGGTGGGAATTTCAATAAGGGCATTTAATTTAAAAGTTGATCCTACCTTCTGAAATAAAAGACAGATAGTTGAGTAAACAATCTCCAAATTAGGAAGTGCCATTTAGAATTCATAAAGTCTTAAAGTGGTAATGCTTATTAGTTAACTAGTTTAAAAGGAGAACCTCACAATTGTTTCATTAATAGGAAGTATTTGAAGCCTTATATACTTATCTTTTTTAGCAGCTTGGGGATAAATGAAAGTTAGTGAATTCTCAAAAATCAAATAGTATTAGTTCAAAATAAACATTCATAGATAAGGTTCAAAACTTGCATAAAACTAATCAAAGGTTAACAAATTGAAATAAGGAAGAGAAGTTTAAAGTTAGATGAAGTAGAAGGATCAAATTTTACCTATTGGTTGAAATATGAAACCTGGTCCTCTTTGGCTTACTAGATCTGCTATTTCCAAACGCTGACTTCATCCTTCTAGAGTACTAATGACTTACCTAACTTTATAACTATTTTCTTGACTTCATGAAACTCCTGGTTGAGCTATTTTCCATCCTATTTAAGAGCTTCTTGCTTCTCTCTAATTAGTTTGATAGCTTATTCATTCTCAACATCCTCATTTTCTAAAGAATCAAGCTCATTTTTCAACTCTTAGATTTTTTTAAAAAGGATTTTGTGTTTAGTCTTCTCTGGATCATAATCCATTCAATGCTGGTATAAATGGCCTATTTTTTATGTAGAGTACAAGACTTGATTATGGTAAGACTTCTTAAAGGAAGCAAAAGATTTTTTAATCTTTTCTAAGAAGTCCCCAATAGTTGACAACTGAGTTATAAAGCGAACATATGATAACATACTTAGAAAAGAACTACGCTGAATCTTAGTTAAAAACTATAGCTCTTATTACATAGTGAGCCTCAAAGACTCCTTGACTCTTGATAGTTCCTTAAAATTGATTGTTCATGCAGTACTAGAGGGAATTTTGGGGCAGATATCTAGGAAACTCAAGGAAAAGACTTCTTCTAAAGTTGTTGGTCTAAGCATCTTTTTCCTATAAAACAAAATAATTTGTTACAAGGATAGGGTATTAATATATAGAACAAAGGAATTCTTGTTTTACCTTTAGAGAAGTAACCTTAGTGATCTCCAATTTAAAGCAATTTATGGTTTTTCCATATTTTAGCTCAATAGGAAGGGAAAGAATAAGAAGGTCTAACATCTTGTCATTTAAGAAAAGGATATAACTAATGGAATTCATAGTGGAAAGAAAGGTAAAAGCAATAAAAGGAAGCTTTATACCATCAGTAATGTCCTTAACAACCTTTTTAAGCATAAAACAAGTCCTTTTTATGAGAAGGATACCTTCAATCGTTGGATTTTTGGTATTGGTTTCTTTAATTAATTTAGTGGAAGAACAAGTTAAATTCCTAATAGAAGTTATGAGTATTGGAGTTTTATCTTTCTTAGAACAAAAAGCCATTAGGGACTTCTCTTTAAGCTTTCTTTTAGGAATAGGATTTGGAGCTACTTCTTTTTAAGAGGTAGGCTTACTTTTTTCTTTACTATCAACATCCGAGATTTAAAAATCTATAATGATAGAAGATCAGAATAAATGTTAAGGAGTTAAAAATAATTCAATTAGAGGGAAAACCTTCAAAAAAGGTAGAATCTAAATAGGGTACTAAACTTTGAAAGTTTTTTAATAACTAAGTGATAAGCTTCTTTGTGAGCAACACTAATAGTAAAGATCCTATGCTTTAGTACGTGACAGTGATCAAAGATTTCCTAAAGGAACTTGTTACTGATAAAACTTGCTATAAAAAGGACTCCCACTAAGTAGCCTAGAAAATGAACAACAGGTGGAATTCCCAAAGAAAGACTAAGTTACTTACTCTAGAGGTAAGGGAGGTACGCTTCAAAACCTAAGGCAGTAATGGAAAGGCCAGCTTTTACAGATTTATTACCACTAACAACAAAATCCCTAAGATTGGTATGAACTAGAAAAAAGTTTATGATAAATAGCCAAATAAGATTATTCGGAAGATTTGAAAATTCTAAGCCAATAGGGGCTTTTAGAGAAGTCTTCAAAAGGGTTTTGTTGATCCATAAACCTAGATTTAAGATATAGTAAAACATTAAGTTTGTCTTTAGGAGGCTTACTATAGAAACTAGTTTATAGACAAAGACTAAGAAAATCAGGACATCTAGGGTCAAAAAAGGGCAAACCTTCTCTTTTCTTAAGTTTAAGGAAGTAGGTAAAAGTCCAGAGTTGAATAAACAACACATAAGTTAAGTTATTGTAGGAGAAGATTGGAAAGACATCTCCTTAAATTCTTATAAAGGAGTCCCAAGAAAATAGAACCTAGAAAAAAATTATCTAAAGCCACACTTTTACAAAAGGGGAAATTTTTGAAACTTGATTTGTTATTAACAGGTTGAAAATAAATCGGTTTAGTATATAACCTAAATAAATTTGACATGTTCTTCTTCAAAAATGGGATTTATGGAAGAAGTATAACTATTTATCAATTTGAAATAAGAAGAGTACTTAAAAACACTAAGCTCTTAGCTAAAGGTCTCTTCACTAAAAAAATGAAAGCTTCCCCGATTACTTATAGTCGATAAGAAAGAAAATGTCTTTAAATGAGATTGAAGCATGAACAAAAGGAAATATAAATGAGTTACAAGGACTCTAAAATTTCAAAATGGTATATATAAGGTTAGTTTGATATTCTACGGAATTCCTTGAAATAGCTATTAATTATAGAAGGCTTTGTCTCTTCCAAGCTGAATGATATAAAGAGAACAACTTATCCACCCACTTAGCCTATCAATTTATATTTTTTACATTAAGGATTTAAGAGAGTGAAATAGAGTGAATACTATAAGGAAGTTTGATTTACTTACTTCTCCTAAATAATGCATGAATGGGTGAGAATAATCAGTAGGTAAAGGAATTCCGATAGTGATAGGCAAACTCTGTTCTTCATCAAAATGGAGAAATCCTTCTACAACGCTAAAAAAGGAATTCAAATGTTAGAATTAGTGGTCAAAAAGGAGATTTAGAGACTAAGAGATTCTTTACTTAATTCTTATAAAGGTTGGAAGATGCTTACCAAAATAGAGACCACTTCAAGCATTACAACTTGTGTATAGAGTTAAAATTGAAAAAAATGAAGGAAATTTTTAAAAATGTTAAGGAAATAAAGATGTACATCTATGTTATTTAGTTCAACAGGGATTGTCAAAGAAGAAGAAGATGTATGTCAATTAGAAGCCATGGTCATCAAGAAATGTAAATTCATTTATAAACAGAAAATATTGAAGTTAAAAGAGAGGATAGGGACTGCTGAAATTTGAGATGGAAAAAAAAGTAAGCATCGAGAAGAATTTATAATAAAAATGGTCGAATCTTAACGGAATAACAAGAATTTGAAATTTAAAAGAGATTTTCTATCTTCTGTAATGGATGGAAAGGTATGGATTTTTAATATGAAAGATATTAATGTGATTTTTGGGCCTAACTCCCCTTATCTATAAACTATTGTCTAGGAAAGATCATCACAATGACATCACTTGGCCTTAATCATAAATTTTTTTAGTTCTTATAGTCTATAAAACCATTAGACTGGAAATTGGAACCCAAATTATGGTATATTAGGAGAATTTTTGTCATATGTTTTATTGGTCAACCTAACAAATGCGGCGGGTAATTATTAATAGCTTAAAATAATTTAGCTCATCTGGCCTAAAAAGCAATTCAACTAACAAATGGAAGTAGCCTATAAATAAAATCCCAATATAATTTTAGCTAGAGAATTCAATAGAAATGAAGAACTAGAGATGTGGGAAGAAATATGTTGAAATCCTGGAAGTTCAAAATGTGAAAGTTAAGAAAAAGTGAAAGACAGTTAATAGGAATATGGCCAAGTAAGCTTGAAGTTAGGCAGTTACAAGTAGTCCAAAAGTGGAAGTTAAAGATATAGTGGCAGGTAATTAGTTAAAATATAAGGAAGTAGGTAGTTATAACAAAACACTATTTAAGGAAGAGATGACTATAATTTACCAGCACCATATGAATAGAGGACATTACTACACATATTTAATCACAAGAAAACCCTTAAAAACTAATTTCTAGAGAGAACAATCAGCTTATTTGAGATGCATTTTATTATTAGTTTTCTAGCTTTCTTCACATTGTCTATTTATTTTATTGCCTCAATTTTACTTTATACTTTGATTTTTCTTTATTTGTTAATTCAAATCATTTCTCTTTCTAACACATTTTATCATTTTGATAGCTAGATTTTTTAAAGTTCTGTTGAAGCTTATTTATATAATCGATAAGAATTCGGATACAAATTCTTGGAGAATTCCTCCCTAATACATCTAAATTTAGATTAACAAAACATATATTAACAAGAAAAGATCAACCCTTTATAAACAAGATCATCAATCTAAACTATATTCTACTACATGTAAATCAATATTAACTTCTATTAAAGTTATAATAAACTATTTACAATAATATATAATCTTTGCTTTCTTATTTTGTTTAATTTCCTTCAACGTAAGCAATTGAGAATTTTCCAAAACAATCTAAATAGAAGTTGAAAGCTTTTCAATAAACTCACCTTTCTAAAAGGGAGCAATAACGAATATATTACTACTGTTATGTCATCATTAATCCAAATGACGATATAAAAGTCAACTCCAATTTAGGGTTTCTAAAGTAGGTATGGTTCCTTATACGACCATGTACATGACTATTTCCCTTAATCTTGCTTCAATCTTTAAAAATTGCGAAGAAACATAATCCTAGAGAGCTACGCAAGCACTTAGACAGATGTGAAGACTTACATGGGCACTCACTAAAATAACTTCAATTCTCCCATTTTTCTATTTGGATTTCATGTTAATTCTTCTCCTTTTTATCCATGAAGGCAAATAAGACCCAAAAGCACAGTATAAAACAAGATAAGTGCTGAAAACAATAAGAAATTCTCAGATAAACAAGAAAAATGCATTAAATATGGGATTAGAAATATAACCTATTTAACATTTATCAAACTCCCCCATATTTAAACATTTACTTGTTCTCAAGCAAATCAATTTCATTACTCTTAACTTAATATGAATAAACTATGGAAAAGCATTTAACAAAAAGGATATCCATCAAGATTCTCTATTATTCATTTAATTGTAAAGTTCATTTAAATGTTAAACATTAATTCTTACATTAAGTTATAAATCATTCCAATTCAATCCACGGTTCTTAAACTTTCAACTCAGTTCATACCATTCCACTTAATTCTTAAAGTGAACATACATAAGATAAAAATATTAAAACCTTTAAATAGTTTCATACCCCTTATTAAAACAAAACATTAAATTTAAACATTTACAGGAATAAACACCTTGTCATAAATACCCTGGTCACTTATTTAGGTCACTATCTCAAATGGCTACTAGAACCTCTCTTCAAGTTTGACCTTTTTATATTAAGAAGCCAGAAGAGTAAAATTATTTATGCTCATGTAGTCACATACTACTATTTTTTCTTCATTTTTATATGTGGGGTAACAAAAATGCTTAAAAAGAATTCACATTTAAGTTAATGTATATACAAATTATGCATTAACTTTATATACATTAACTTAAATGTAAATATGGATTAAATGAGGGGAATTGGTGTTAATGGAGTGGTGAAATTTAATGTTATTTAGAACTACTTGTTATATAACAAGATTGGAGCATGAATTACTATGATAAAGTCTTGAAAATATAATTTGAAAGTAATGCACATTAGGTGTTTGATAAAATGCCTAAGTGAACTTGGCTTAGGATTTAACGGTTTTAATGGTATGCATTGGAATAAGGCTTTCATGTTTACTTAGAGTAAACTTAAATTGTTGCTTAGATTGATGAGTAGTGACCTAATGTGCTTGGATTAAAATGTGCTCAATTATGATTTGAAAAGTGTAGGTATTGGATCAAGGCATTAAATGCCTTGGAAAATGGAAAAGGAAGTCTTTGTGAATAATAAGTGAAGTAACTATGTGAGAAGCTTAAATGGCTGAAACCAATAGTGTTATTGTGTTTTATACACTTATGTGATGGGGTGTAAATATAAGTTATATGTTTGAGTAGTAGTAACTACATTACATTTATATGCATAAAGGCTCGGGAGATATGGATCAAGAAGCTTGTACAGAGGATTAGTGAAGTCAAAGTAATGTACATCTTCTTTTGAGGTGAGTTGGGGAAAACATATCTGTCAAATAATAATAGGACATCCCGAGATATGCATGATGACTTGTATGTGAATTTTGAACCTAGGTAAGGCATAGTAGAATTGATTTTTAAATAAACGCTAGTATACTTATGTATTTAATAAATGACTTTGTTTTGAAATAACTCCTTGCACATAGAGTGAAATCGATGTTTTTATTTCATATTTTGAGAAATTATATTGTTTTCAACAATTGAAGGGAAAAGGACAATGTTTGATTTTCTTACTACAGTTTTGAATAACTTTTCACTAAAGTGCAAAAGATAACTTTCAATATATGAAAAATGTTTTGAAACTTACATATGCTTAACTGAGTCATGTATACTGCATGCATGTATTCTCTTTTGGCTTAGAGCCTTGACAAGGTTCCATTTTATCGGTTGGACAGATAAATAAAAACATAGTGCCTTGCTTGATTTTACAATATTTGCATATGATTTTTTATGATTGGTGAGGAAACGATTGGCCAATCATGTGCTGGGCACAACAGATTAAGCAACCCCTGTACCCTTGATGCTAGTATATAAAAGTCGAGTCCTTATAACGACACCATTCTACAGGGCTCACGGGTGATTGCACACCTAGAGGTCTAGTCACCGACGGGGTCATCACCTATGGTTGTGACCCTCTTGTCAACCGTAGTCTAGACTCACCACAGATGAAAGTCAATCTAACACTGGGATTCAGTAGGTGTGCGTAGTAGTTTGGTCGACTAGTGGTGACACACATAATTGATTTAACTTATTATGATATTTGGCTTCCTAAAGAGATTTGATTTTTATATGTGATGCTTTTCCTCTCATGTGTACTGGAACTGGAACCTTTGTTCACTAAATGAGTGATTAATAGGCTACGCCTATATGGTTCCTAACTAGTATGACATGATCCATAGACTAGGTCTATATGTTTTATATCATACATATTCACTTCATAGGTGGTTATGTGCATGTTAGATGTATAAAACTGTTCTTAGGTTATTTAGACCATTTTGGTGTGTACCGAATTCTATTTACGATATTTGTTTCTTCTACTCACTGAGTACATAGTGTACTCACGCCCTTCACTTCCCAACCATGTAGGTTAATTTGTGAGCTTGAAACTCTGAGTGGTTCGTACGGTCTTTTGACATATTCAGGGCATTACTGCACGTGGGTAGTCTCTATTTTGTTCTTTTGTTGTATAATGGCTCATGATTATTATAACATCCCATTTCCATACTAAAGGTTAGAACTGTAGATTTCTGTAAATGAGAAATAGCAATGAGATATTAGAAAATTGCATTTCATGCTCATGCATATTGTTAGCATATACGCACGTGAATTTGAATTTTTGCACACATGGAAATGATTCTATATGCATTCATTGACATTCCCGGTATAATTGATCTATAAATGTGATTATAATTAGAATTGTGAATTAACTATATTGAAAACTAATTTGGAGAGTGTACTTTATGACAAAATTTTTGGTGAATTTTAGGAAAATTTTTGAAAAATATTGAGTATTACTAGTCAAGGAAAAATGTCAAGTGGTGAGTAAATTGATGAATGGAAATAGAAATAAAAATAAATGATAATGAAGGATTTTTATATAAATGACTGTGGGAATTTTTAAGAGATGATAGTGAAAATTTTGGAGACATTTGGAGAAAAATTAAAGATGACTATACTAGTTTTATTGGTAAAACTACTTAAAGTTTTGGGAGATAGATAATTGACATGTGTCACTTATTAAACTAAGTTTTAGTATATTTTTATGTTGAGAAGAGAAGTCTCATCACTTTTAAAGTTGAAAGACTAAGTTACTGTTGTTCATAACTTAGTTCTTATCTTCTTCGTAGCTTTCTTCTTCAAACTTTCTCTTCTTTGATTTTTGATTCACTGAACCTTCACCAAAGTTTCACCTTACTTTCATCTGCCTTTCTACTCCTACTTGTCATTTATTTCTTTTGCCTCAAGAAAAACCTAACTTAAACCACCTTAGAGATGACGTACGTGGTTGCATGAAGAATTAGGGTTTCTTGAGATTGTGGAAGAATTTTAAGCATTCTCAAGTAAGTACCTGTAAATCCTTATGAGATGTTGGTGTATGAGTTAGATTTGGTGATTTAGTTGTTAGTAAAGGATTATGTAAAAATGGACATTTTTCATGTTTACTGTGGATGTAGGATGAGTTTGATGATATTTTTGTTTGATTTTTTTAAGATTAAAATGTCATAGGATAGTGTTAAAATGATCTTTGAGAGTGAAATATCGATGAAAATATGAATAAAAAGAGTACAAAAATTTTTGGAGACATGAAAGATGTATGCTCTATTTTTGTTACTGTTGATATACATGTATATTGGTCTTCATTATTGTTCACGCAAATGTCTGGGTGGTAATACAGAGGAGCAAAAATAAATTTAGAGGTAAGAATAGGTATATGGTGATGTCTAAAGATGAGAATGAATGTTTTAAATGAAAGTTAGAGTCAAAAATGAAGAGTATGCAGAAAAAAAAAAAAGAAAGTGAAGGAAGTGCAGAAAAATGGAGATATGCATAAATGTGACCTTCTGTTTTGAGGGTTGTATTTTAATCTTAGATTTTGGCTTTATTTTTCTATGAATTGAGTTAAATGAAGTCGAAAATGGGGTTGAGTTAAGTTAGAGATGTTGGTTTGAGTAGGGGAGAAGAAGAAAAAGAAATTTCAGTATCGGAAGAAAAGAAGAAAAGCAAGATAGTTTCGAACATCTTTTAGAATATTGACTATATCTCCTTCTCCTGACCTCCAAATGACAAGGGACTTTAACCATTGGACTCTAAACACTTGGCTCTATCTCTCCACAAAAAATATTATCCATCTGATGTCACTGGGGAGAGATTGAGTGAAAAAAATTTGGGACTGATTCGAGTGGATGTGCACGGTCGTCCGTTGATG
>JANIIA010051856.1:0-11317 GCA_027478495.1 Erythroxylum alaternifolium
TCGGTTATAGATTATGTTGTGTTATGGTCTTTTCCGCAGCGTATTGTGAATACTTGGGCCATACGCGATCCAACAGTCCCCTATATAATGCGGAAGAGAAATAACCCTTGAAATTGGTGGTGAATATGAAAACTAAAGTAAGCATGCTAATTAGAAACAATCAATGGACATGGCCCAACTATAATAATAGAAGTGCTAGATTCATATTGGAAGAGATGACAAGATGCCATGAGGGAGAACAAGATGAAATTCAATGGCTAGCAAATAAATCAAAGAAGTTTAGCATAAAAACATGTAAAACATTTGTACAAACTGCCAGAACATAAGGCAGGAGTGGACAACTTTGGTATGGGACATTGAAATCAATCTAACTCAGTCATTCATCTAATGGATGGGAATCAATAGAGGGTTACTCACGAGGTATAAGATCAAGTTCTCAATTAACACATTGCATTGTGAGTTATGTAATATTGAACTAGAAAATCTGGAACATGTTATGATTAAATATAGGTATACTAGGCAAGTATGACGCCAGATGTAGGTTACTCTTAACATGGGCAAACTAGTGGACTCTTAGAGTGAAACTATTACTTGGTTAGGGAAACTTAGAGTGCAAAATATAGAAGCTCTCCAAGTAATCAAGATAAGCTAGGCAATATTATGTATTACATCTGAAAAGAGAGAAATTGCAAAACTTTTAAACAAAAAAGTAGAAGCACAGAGATGGTTTTTTAGGACATTTATCTTCAACGTAGATCGGCCATGTTAACAAGAGGAATAGCAGTAAATCTGTCACATAGCATAAAGAGAAGATGGGGATTAGAATAATATTGTTTTTTTTAATGTTCATAAGTCTCCCTTAGATATCATGATGTAGAGATTACTGGGAACTATAATCTTTGTAATCTAGATCTTTTGGACTATTCTAGATCAATTTTACTCTGGATTATATATATTTTTATTCAATGAAATATTTTAATTTTTGAAAAAACATTTAGATTTCTTATTAAATTCATCTAATGTCTAAAATAGTGTATTAACTCTACCTGATTCAGTTTTCTAGTAAATAAGGAACCTACAAAAACTTTCCAATGAGCAAAAAAAATTAGACAAGGTGACTCATTATCCTTTTGCCTATCAAACATTTGTAATAAAACTTTTATCAAGCTGATAGCTCGCAACATTGAGAAGGAAAAAAATTTTAGTTTCACTTTAAGTGTAGAAAAATCTAAACCTTCAACCTCACTTTTACACATGATATACTGTTGCTTTTTAGGACAAACCTAGAATTGATCAAGGTTATTCCTAACTCTCTTAAAAATTTTCAAAGGTCCTCAAGTCTCTCCATTATCAAAATAAGATCAACATTATTGCCTCAATTGTTAACACTAACTTTGCAGCAGAAAATACCGTGCTGTTAGGCTTTATCTAACTCCAACATTCTTTCAAATACTTAGGAATCCCAAATAGTAGGTTCAAGATTTACACTTATGAACTGATAACTCCTCTTTAATCCATTACTTAGAAATAAAAATTTAGTAAAATCTATTCCTATCTTTTTTGGGATATTATAATTCATCAATTATATTTCTTTTTAGCTTTCAGGTGTACTAGTATTCACATCATTTCCTACCTTTTAACTTAACTAATTCTATCAAGAGACTACCAAAAGATTTCTTATGGTCTGAAAATTAGAATGTAGCATCTAACGCTAAAGTCAAATAGGAAGGTGTTTGTAAACCTAATGTCTAAGAAGGGTTGGGAATTAAAGCTATCATAATAATAAATAAGGTTTTATTGGCTAAAAGAATATGAAAACTATTTATAAATCAATAACCCCTTTGGGTGTAAAGGATACACAATTAATCCTTAAAGGTAAGAGTTTTGGAAAATCTAAGCTAAAACCAACACATCTCAAACACTCGTATATATTTTAAATCTTAGGGATCAAGTTAATGCTAACATTAAAAGTGTTGTCAAAATGGAGAGAACACACGACTATAGTATGCCAATTAGCATAACCTGGGTCCTTTGCATAAATAACTTAGTGCCAGATCCTTGATGGTAAGTATTCCAAAAACTATAAGCTTTAAGTTTATTATCTAAGTAAGCAGATGGTCTTCACTAACATATCATTAAAAAGTCTACTTAGGAATCATTAATAACTTGCCTAATTACCACCCTAAACTTGACATTACGAATATAATTATTTGATTGAGGTATAGCTTGGACATGTTCACTTATTAGTCATGCACTAAACTCATTATTGATGATATCCCTAGATTTTATTGGTTAGATCTAATCTAGTTTTCAGAGAGCATGCATAAAGTATCTTTTGTGCTTTGATTAGTATTAAAAAGGATATTAAACACCAAGTATAGATTATAATTTGGTTTTTTAATAATTAGGATAAAATATTTCTTTAAATGTTAGTACCTAACAATAATATGTAATAAGCTGCAAATAATTGCAATATATATTTCCTAGTGCTAGTCCCATATTATTAAATAGGCAAGTAATACAAAGTATTACAAAAAATTTCAGAATAATTCGAAGTTGTACAATATGTGCTATATAGAAGGAGAAAATTAAAATGATCTTCAAAGTCAAGTCAATGGATCAAAACATTTTCTTAAAAGAAACGTTTTTATGAATAAAGAGATCTTTCGTAACAATGAGAATTAATGATATTAAATAACAAAGACTTGATAGGGAGATAAAACATTAGGAAGCTACTGATAAGATTTTATTTGGTTATGATAATTGGATTGATCTCTTTTATTTGGCTTAATTTTGATGCTTAAATGGGGAAATTAATTTATATTTTATTTTAGGAGATGACAAGTGGAGATTAGATCAAATTGAAGTATAATTTGTTAAAATCATGATTTAGGAAAAGTGGGCAAATTATTGTAGTGGATAAGGTGAGATAACATTTAATGCCATATTCACCCTAAGAGTTTAAATCCAGTTAGGAAACTTATTTACAACCCCATTTGAATTTGTTTAGATACGAATCTCTACAAGATAGAGGAAAGCTAGTTTTTGGGTTAAAAAAGGAGAGGAAAATGTTCTTCACTTTTCCATATCACCTTATTTTTGTTTCTTTATAAATTTCTCTTAATCTTTCATCTTTTCTTCTATTTTTGGTGTTGGAACAAAAGCCATGAGTGACTTATTCCAAATATTCTGATTAAAGGGAATTTAAAAATCTAGTTGTAACCTTGTGAGGTTTAGCTCTAAGCATAGATTTCTATTTCAATTCAAGTATTTCTTGTTTTGTGTTCTTTTGTTTCACGAGCAGTCAATATTGTTTAATATGAAAAATTAATTTGATTTTAATTATTCTATAGTTTTCTATGAGTTCAATTATTTGTAATTGTCATGAAGGATTAATAAAAGTAATAAGTATGTTATTTATGAATTTGCATATTTGACTTATGAAAAACAAGAAAAGTAAATTGAATAGGTGTTATGTCAATTTTTTAATTTAGGGTTTAGTATTTTTTACTAAGTTTATTGCTATCATTTAATTGATATAGAATGTTATATAATTGATATAGAATGCTTCATACCCATTCAATTGATGGTAAGTTTTTGCTAAGTTTGAACTAACTAATTTAAGAAAATCTGGGACTTATTATAGCTATCCTAATATGTTTCAAAGTAAATGCTTGAATTGTGAAAATTATTCTTTATAATTAGATGACTTATTTTCCTTGAATCATAGTTAAGTAAAATTGAATTTCTCAATCCTTATTTTCAATTGATAATTTTGATAATTTATTCATTTTTGTTCATTAGTTAATTAATCACAAACCCCACATTTTTCTAGAAAATTGAAATTAAGAAATTAGTTGTTAATTCTCTTGGGATCCACGTAGTTCCATAATTGTTACAAGAGTTTAGTAAATCTAAATTAATTCTAAAGGCTTCAAAAATTAATCAAAATTTTCAAGTCATTTCCCGGGAGCTATTTTAGTTTCTTAGTTTTCTTGGGTTATTTTATAGTTTATTTATAATCTTTTATCTTATATGACTCATTTTTCTCTGAAAGGTAAATTGCAATATAATCCTGGAATTGAGAAGACAATGCATTATGTAAGGAAAAAGACTAAGGAAAAGGTCATTCGCCTCTAGAAGCAAAAGTTGAGATAGAATTAATGATTGGTGTAGATTCTGACCATATGGAATAAGGCAAAAGGTTGCTTTTGGATAAGTTCTCTCCTACATCATAAGTAACAAATATAAAAAAGGATATATGTTTGATAAGACAATTTATATAAGAATCAATGTACGAATATTGGGAGAGATTTAAGGAATTACGTGCTAGTTTGTCACATTATTAAATTTCTGATCAACTGTTGATTCAGTACTTTTATGAAGGGTTATTGCCAATGGATAGGAGTATTAGATGTAGTTAGTGGAGAAGTCTTAATAAACATTATAGGTCAATTGTAATTATCACGAGTATGTGGAATATACTCATTCCTTGAGCATCCTATGAAGATGTGCTCTATATTGCAAAAAGACTTTATTTAGTGTCATAGGGGGATTTCCTAGTCAACCTCAATGGAAGTATTTCCCTTATTCTAACTACTATAATTTAGAATGGATGGATCATAAAAATTATAACTATGGAACAGAGATACCAAAAACCTCAAAATTTCAATAGAAAACCTTAAGTACCTACTTATGCTCAATCTCAATCTTCAAATTCAAGTATGTCTTTAGATGAAGTTGTTAAGGAATCTCCTACTATTATTAAACAATTTCAATAGGAAACACGATCAAGTCTTCACAATTTAGTAAATTGGAAGAGTAGTATCAAGAAAATAAACTTCATAAATGGTGTTGAATCCTAAGGAGAATGTAAGTGTAATGACATTGAGAAATGGGAAGGAAATTCAATATGAATCTTCCTTACCAATGGAGGTAGAAAAGCATGAATAAGGAGAGAAGAAAGACGAACCTCTAACTTAAGAATTAATAAAGGTAACAGTTGATTTATCTTTACCGATATCAACTAATGCACGTGTACCTCCTTTCCTTTACAGATTAGCTAAATCCAAAGGAAAGCAATACGAAAGAGGGATCTTAAAGACCTTAAAAAAGGTAAAATCCAATATACCACTTTTAGAAGCCATAAAGCAAACTCCAACTTATGCAAAGTTTTTGAAATAACTATGCACAAATAAGAGGAAGTTAAGGGAAAAAGAGAGGATAATATTGGGTAAGAATGTATCAACTACGATGAATGAGACATCAAAAGAAAAATGCAAAGCTCCTGGTATGTTTACACTTCCTTCTGTCATTGGTGATAAGAAAATTGAACGTGCCATGCTAGACTTAGTTGTATATATTAATTTTCATGTCATACTTCATTTATCGAGTTTTAAATCTAAATTCTTTATAAGAAACTAATTTGATTATTCAACAAGCTAATCATTCTTATGTTCATCCTATTGGTATTTTTAGTGGACTTTTACATCTTAAAAATTGATGGTGATAGGGTTGAGCATTTGTCTTTTATTTTATTGGAAGGTTGTTTATAAAGAAGATTAAGCTAAAAATTGATGTAGAAGAGTATACTCTTTCCATTGAGTTTGATGAATAAATAATAAAGTTTAATATTTTTTTGGGAATAAAGTACCATAATATTTTCACTTTATTTATCATATAGATATTGTGGATTCAAGTATGCATGATATTTTTAAAGAATAAAGTTTTTATGATGAGTTGAAGTTTGGTGCTAAACTAGAAGTAATCAAGCAAGTTGATGAAACTTTTGAAGTTGTAGAATCGTCATCAGTAATGTTAATAGATTCAAAAACTTTAAATGATGAAATTTCTATAACTCACAAGAAAATGTTGCCTTTTGTTTTACAAGATCTGAGGATAGAATTGAAGACCTTACTTGATTACCTAAATTATGTCTATTTGGGTGAAGGAGAGTCACTACTTGTGATCATCTAAAAAAAGTTGACTGCTAGACTAGAGAAAAGACTAGTAGCACTACTTAATGAATACAAAATTAAACTCAGTTGGAAGTTAGCAGATATAAAAGGCATTAGCCTAGCAATTTCATGCAAAGGATTCTTTTGGAAGAAAATGTTAAGCCAATAAGGGAACCCTAAAGAAGACTTAATCTAATAATGAAAGATGTGGTAAGGAAAGAGATTTTGGAACTTTTTGATGCAAGTACAATTTGTCTAATCTCAGATAGTGAATGGGTGAGCCTAATACATGTTATGTCAAAGAAAAGTGGGATGATAGTGATAAGAAATTAGGATGATGAGTTCATGCCAATAAGGGAACATAATGGGTGGTGAATATGCATATAATTTAGGAAGCTTAACTTGGTATCTAGAAAATATCATTTACCATTACCCTTTATAGGTCAAATGTTAGAAAGACTTATGAGTAAATCATGTTTTTCCTTTTTGGATGGTTTTTTAGCTTACCACCACATAGTAATTACTAAGAAGATCATGAGAATAGTACCTTTATATACCCTTTTGGAACGTATGCCCTTAAGTGAATGCCCTTCAACCTTTATAATGCTCTAGGTACATTTCAAAATTGTATGATGAGTATATTTCTAAGTATATTGAGAATTGCATTGAAGTATTCAGTAATGATTTCACAGTTTATGGAGATTCATTTGATGATTTCTTAAATCATTTATCTAAGGTTCTCAAAAGATGCATTGAAAAGAATTTAGTGTTGAATTATGAAAAAAGCCATTTTATGGTTAATCAAGGCATCGTTTTGGGATATGTGATTTCATCAAGGGGCATAGAAGTTGAAAAGGCAAAAGTATATTTAATTATTAACGTACCTTACCCTACAAATGTTAGGGAATTTATATCTTTTCTTATACATGTAGGATTTTATCACGAGATTAATAAGGGTTTTTCTAAGACTATGATACCATTATCAAATTTACTACAAAAAGATGTCTCATTTGAATTTAGAAAGGAATACAAAGAAGCTTTTGATAAGCTCTAAGAAATTGTTGACAAGTGCACCTATTATTCAACCACCAAATTGGTATCTACAATTTGAGATCATATGTAATACTAGTAGTTATAAAATGGGAGTTATTTTAGGCCAAAGGATTGGAAAACAAATTCATGTTATCTATTATACTTTAAAAACATTGGATGTTGCACATTTTGATTATTGTACAATTGAAAAGGATGTCTTAGCAATTATTTTTACTTTAGATAAATTTAGATCTTATTTGCTTGTCTCTAAAGTTAATCTATATTTTGACCATGGAACACTAAAAAACCTTTCGGCAAAGAAAGAGTCATATCAAGGTTGATATAGTTGATTTTGCTACTTCATGAGTTTCATTTGATAACAAGGGACAGAAAAGGAGTAAAAAATTCCAATAGTAGACCATACGAGTAGATTGGTAAGGTATGAAGATATTTTACCTATTTCTGAAACTTATCCTAATGAGCAATTGTTCTAAATGAAAGGTATGGTTCCATGTTAAGCAAACATTATTAATTATTTAGTTATTAGAAGTTTGCCTAATTACATTAGTAAGTCTAGGAAGGAAAAATGAGTAAAATATTATATTTGGGATGAACCACAAATGTGAAAGTTCTTCTCCTATCAAATTATTAAGCATTGTGTGCCAAAGGAAGAACATCATTATGCCTTAACTTTTATCACAATTATGTATGTGGTGGTCTGTTTGGTCTTAAATGAATTGCTAGAAAATTTTTAAATAGTGGTTTGTATTGGGAGACTTTGTTTATAAATGCTTATCTGTTTTGTAAAAGTTGTAATAGATGCTAAAACATACGTACATTATCTTATAGAAATGAAAGGCCTCAAACCAAATTCTTATAGTTGACATATTTAATATATGTGGTATTGATTTTGTGGGCCCTTTTTTGATTTTTCTTACATTTTTTCAGCAATTGATTATGTTTCGAAGTGGCGGTAAAAAAATCCAACAAGATTAATGATTTTGCAGTTGTTATAGGTTTTATAAAGTCTCATATTTTCAGTACATTTAGAGTTCTGCAATCTATTATTAGTGATTAAAGAAGCCATTTTTGCAACAAAGCACTAGCAACTTTTTTAAAAATTATACAGTGTATCATCAAGTAGCTACGGCGTACCATCCACAAATTAATGGATAAGTAGACGTATCAAACAAAGAAGTAAAGTCTATTTTTAAAAAGATGGTAAATGTTGGACGAAAGGATTAAAGTTTAAGTATAGATGATGCTTTTTAAATGTATCATACAACTTATAGAACACCAGTAGGAATGTCTCCTTATTGATTGGTTTCTGGTAAAACTTGCCATTTGCTAGTGGAGGTTGAATATAAAGCTTATTGGGTGGAACATTGCAATATAGATTTGGCAAAAGATAGGGAGGCAAGGAAATTACAATTGCAAGAGTTAGAGGAACTAAAGTTGGATGCTTACGAGAGTGCAAGAATTTATAAAGAGAAAACCAAATTGCTCCATGATAATATGTTCTTGAGAAATCAATTTGAGGTGGGATAGAAGTGTTATTATATAACTCTTGACTAAAGCTTATGTCAGGTAAGTTACCTTTTAGATGGCTTTGTCCTTTTATTATCCTAATGGATTTCCTTATAATGCAATGGAAGTAAAAAGTCTAAATTTTGGGAAGACTTTATGAACATAGATAGAAACCATTTTATAAGGAGATGACAGTTTTAAGGATGGCGGATATTGATTTGGCATTTCCTCAGTGCGTAGAAGTTTAAGAAGAAAAAAGCTCTATTGAGCATAATGACGTTAAATAATTTCTCTTTTTAGGAGACAATCTAAAACATGATAATTTTTATTAGTTTTGTTTTTATTCTATATAGTTTTCATTTGTTTTCTTTGAGTAGTACTTTATTCGTTTAAGGGAAAATTGGATTTTAAATTCTAGAATACTTAAATTGATAAGGGAAGCTCGTGCCTTATCTAATCTAGCTATCAATAAAAAAACCCAAAATTCTAGATTACTAAAATGTATAAGGCGTGATCACGCCTTATATAACTCAGGTTAAGGTAACAGTCATCTTAAATTAGGAAAAAAAACCCAAAATTCTAGATTACTAAAATTTATAAGGCGTGATCACACCTTATATAACTTAGGTTAAGGTAACAGTCATCTTAAATTCTTAAATACTAAAATTTATAAGGCGAGATCACGTCTTATGTGATTCATTATTTCCAAAATAATAATTTTCCAAAATAATAACATTCATAAGGTGTGATCACAGCTTATAAATGTTAGTCATAAGTTCTATATTTTAGAAAATGATGATTTTTTTAAAAAATAAATAAAACTTTAATTTAAAATATTAGTTAAAATAATAAAAAATAATAAAAAAGAGATATAAATAAAAACAAAATGATGATATAAATAAAATTTTTAAAAAATGATAATTAAAAAATAAAAAATTTCAAAGGATAACCCTGGCAACCCAACCACCCTCCCAACACCTACCAATGTATATCGCCAACCATACAACACACAAACTAAGCAATCCAACTGTCCACTAGTATTTTACTAACGTCATTTTTATTTTATATTTTTCTTTTACTTATTTTTATTAAATAATTTTAATTCCTTTCATTTTAAATTTGATTTTAGTTATTACCAGGTTGTTTAAGTTATTTTTAGGATTAATTTTTTTGTTTATAATTTTCATAATTATAGGACGTTAAAAATACTAACTAGAGAACAAAAAAAGGCAAGTCTAAAGTGAATCCAAAACTGCACAAAATCAATATGAAATTAGACCTACGATAGGTACCCATAGGAAACATGCTCAGTAACTAAAAATACATCTATCTTGCCACCAGCTAAGTTGGACCTTTGTGAATATCTCACTTTCATCTTTAAAGAAAGAAAACAAAGATATATCGCTGTCAAAACCTGACATATTAATATTAGTAAGTATGTGCATTATCCTTCCTTAGAAGAATTATATATCAAGGCAAAATTTGATGATTTGATTACTGATATGAGTTGGAGACATTTTGTATTAATCTATTGTTCGATATTTAGTGATAAACTGGATAATTTCTCTCTACATAGTCCCAATGTGGTACAATACAAATTGATGGGTGTTAAATTTAAATACAGCATCACTAACACTACAAGAAAATTGCGTATGAGTGTCGAAATATTTTCGACGACAAAAATTCCGTAGCTAATTACCAACGGAACGTCCCTAATCCGTCGGAGAATAGAAAGTTTTACCGACGGACCAAAACTCTGTCGACAATATTGTAGGAAAAAATTTAGCGCAAAATCTCCGACAGAAAATAGCGACGACAAAGGTCTCGGCGACGGGAAAAAATGCGGGAATCGTTCCCACAATTTAATTGCTTCGCCATTTATCGTCGGTATAACATGCCGTCGGTATTTAGCTTTAATTTACCGACGACAAAGACGTCCGTCGATAAATGTTCGATTAATATACCGACGGATAATCTTTTCTGTCGGTAAATTGCTAACAGACGTCGTCGTGTTAATAAAGTACGGACGATACACCGACAAAAAGCAAATATTCCATCGGGGAATTTTTTATGGACAAATATTACCGACGGTAATAAGTTACCGTCGGTAATATTGGAATCGTATACCGACGGACGTTGATCTTACCGTCGGTAATTATCAGCAACAAACCTTGTTTACCAACGGAACAACAAACCCTTCGGTATTTGCGGTTTAATTATAATAAAATATTGTGCTTTTACCGACGGACCTGCTTTTGTTCGTCAGTAAAGGTTTTAGGAATCAATTTTGCCGACGATACAGAAATTTCGTCGGTATGCTTGTCTGCTGATACCGACGGCAAACGATCATACCGTCGAAAAATGTCGGCAACAAAACCTATTTTTCTGACGGAATGCGGTGGCCGTCGCTGTTTGAGTTTCATCCCGAATGTAAATGCCACTCTTTTACCGACGGATAGATATTTGTCGTCGGTAACTGTCGGCGAATCCCGCGCTTGTACTGACGGAATGGTCTTGTCCGTCGGTAACTGTCGGCGGCCGCATGTTCTGGAAACCTATATTACCGACGGAATTTATCATTCCGTCGGTAATCTAGCGGCTATAAGTCGCGCCCGACCCCGCCTCTCCCTTGCGCTTTCACTTCTCCTCTTTGCTTAAGGTTCAGAGTTTCCGACTCCTTATCTCGCATTTTTCGAACGTGTTTAAGGTAAACTCTCATATAAATGTATTATTTTACTAAAATAGCATGTTTTTAAGTTTTAAACGTGAATATTTGGTCATAGCATAAGATTATGCATATT
>JANIIA010051953.1:0-11311 GCA_027478495.1 Erythroxylum alaternifolium
CTATAACTTGATTCAATATGATTAATTGTCAAATTATGCATAGTTTAGTTATTACTCACTAAGCTATATGCTTAGCATGGTAGATTTGTCCTGTGTAGGTTCTGAGCAACGTTTATAAAGACTAGGACAAGACAACCACAATGGCCAATGAAGTTTGAGTATTGTTTTGAAAATAATGTAAAATATTTGGTTTGAATTTTGGGCTTATATCTAATATGTATATATGAATTTGTTTGTAAGTTTGTAACAACAATAATTCAGTTTGGTTTAGATTTTTCAGCGAGTTTATGTTACATACTGTGTAATTTAATGTATGTTTGACTAAATTGTTTACTGGAAGTTTTCGTATGCTTTGATTTGTTTGTGCTACTTTGTATGGCATTCATATATCCTTCCAGGGGGTATGTGGGTGTTACAGCTTCAGATTTCAATTCCCACGCCCGTGGGAATCTGCATGATTCCCATGAGTCGTGGGAATTATAAGCAATACCACCCTTCCTTTCTGTTGTGATTTCCCATGTCTGTGGGAATTTGTCCTAGATGAGCTTCTCTTATCTTCTCTTCTATAATCTCTTGTTCATCCTCCAACTTGCCCCCTCTCATTTCCTACACAAAAATAATCAGTTCTTACCCTCAATTAGCATCAAACACACAGAACACAATGGAAATCAAGCTTAATGAAAACATACCGAATAAATCCTAAACTAGAATAATAAACAACAATTATACAAGAAAACACATGTCAATTACCTATAAAAATATATCCTAATGCACAGCTATCAACATCCCCACACTTGAATATTTGTTTGTCCTCAAGCTAAATAAATACAACTAATCAATTCTACCACTTCATTTTCGCATAGATCAAAACATACAATCCCTCAAATTTAAGCCAACTCAAATATCAAGTTAATGCATATATCATGACTGCTTTTTCATTGGTGTACACAAGCAAACTCACAATTGGCACAATCACTCAAAGGTAAGTTACGACGCACCAATGAATCTTCCTCACGGTTTTCACTCATTTCGCTCAAGTGTTTAAGGATTAGTGTTTCACTCAAACTTCCTATAGGAAATTACACTACCATAGGCTTGCTAATACACCAATTCTCCTCTACAATGATTGCATGCATAAATATATCAAAAGGACTTGTTTAAGGTTGTAATGTGGTAAGGGTTAAGGTGGATCAAAAGAGAGGAAGGAGGGTTAATCACAAGCATAAGTGAAGTACAAAAAGGATAATGGGATGTCAAAACATATTATAAGACATACCAATATAACTGATATTCTGCATTTATTGATGCAATTCACTTGTTCTTCCTTTTTCTTTTCTTCTTTTTTTCTTTTTTTTCTTTTTTTCTTTTTTTTTTCAATTTTTTTTATGTTTCTTTCTTTTTCTTTATACATGGAAGAACTATGACTTAAAACTAGCACTATATACAATGTAGTATATAGGCAGAAATATACTCAACTTGTCTCTATGAAATTTCCACACAATCCCAACTAAAGTTTTACTTAATACTCTACTAAGCTTGTGAAAAGGGGTAGGATAATAGGGTTTAAAGTTTTAAAATTTCAGGTGTTTTTAAGAAATAAAAGGTTAAGGCTCAATAGGGGTAGCAACGGATAATAACGGGTAGGTCGTTTAAGCCAAGGGTTAACACAAAAAGGGCCTAGATCATCTCTATTAAGTATGCATCTAGTAGACTCAAACCAATTCAAAGCAAGTTCTGAAGGTAGTAACCTAAGAAAGTAACACTCGAAAAAGAAATGAAATGAATATAGATGGAGTAATATGGCTCGATCCTCACTTTGGCTCAATTGAAAACTCCTTATGCATCTCTACACTAACTCATTATTCATATGTCAATTTGTGACTAAGCTTATGCAGCCAACTACTTTTCATCACTCTATATGGTTCACTTTCTACTCAAGTGGCCTAATATGAGTTCAAACATACATTCAATCTAATTCTAACTACATGACAGAATTTCATGGCAATATTTATTAGAGGACTCAAATGTGGTTCCATTGCTAACACAAAGCACATTCAATATGCCTAAATATGCATCCTATTTAACAAAATGCAAACAATGCAATTGTTAAATGCATTTTCTCCTTAAAAAGAATGGCATTTTTTCTCTTAATTTATGCATACAATCATTAGGTTGTAAACATATTTACTTGCTAAATTGTTTAGTTTACCTAAATATGCATTTATAGTGGGTTCTGTTTAATTTGTAGGAAATACACTTGTTGTTAAAAGAAAAAAAAGAAAAAAAAAGAGAGCCACAGCAACAGCTGAAGGATAGGTAGTAAAACGTAAGAGGAAAAAGAAGCACACATCATAAACACCAGTCCAAAATGCAATCAGAAGAGAGGTAAAATGCAGCAGCTAGGGACAGTCAAAAACGCAAAGGTAAATTGGAGAAAACATCAGCAGAAATGGTGATGAGAAAAGACATGACATCGTAGAGTGAAGAGCAGGCTTGGAAGAGTTTTGAGGGACCAACACAATTAATTAGATAGAAAATGTTGTCGCAGAGGGAAGCATTGGAGAAAAGCATAAGCGCACGATGTGAGTTGGTTTTAATAGGAGTGAGCAATTAATTTGTCATATCTTGCTACAGTGGAGAGACCCACCAAAACAAGGCATCGAGAAAGGAGCTCCAGGAGACAATACACGCACCAACAGAAAGAGGGTAGCTGGAAAGAAAAAAAGAGAGTTGGAGTGCTTTTTGTTTAATCACAGCAACCCCACCAAGGACACCATAATAGAGACATACCACGAGGAGCTCGAAATGCACTACACAGGAGAGGAATTAATTAAAACGAGAGAAAAAAAACAAGAAGCAGCAGAAGCAGTGATGCAAAAATAGGAGCTACAGTACAGCGGGGGACCTCCAACCCAGACCAGGTTGAATCACCAAGAGGAAGCTCCACGCAGACCATGCAGACATTAGGGGGAGGCTCAACATAACGACGCAGCTGGCTAGAGAAAAGAGGACACAAAAACGCAAATCAGCTCCAAAAGGGGCACACCACACACGCAGCAAGCACAAAAGACGTTGGCCCATCATTGAGAGTCACACAAGCTACAAAGAAGGCTGATCTAAGAGACCACCAAGCCAACACACAAGAGAGAAAAAAACGAAATCAACGAGAACAGGTGGGGGGAGTAAACTGAAGGGAGCTTCAGGAGATATAGAAAAACCAGCCCAAAATGCTAGCCACCAAGAAAAAAAAACGTGAGCTGCAAGGACGCACCGGCTGAAGGAGAACACTGGGATGCAGACCACGCAGACACCAACAGAGAAGCTACATCTGGCGATACTGAAGGGAACCAACAAGGATAGAGACGCCACAAGAAGAAGCTCCACGTAAGAGGATACAGTAGAGAGGACAATCAATAAGGAGATGCACCAACGCAGCAGGAGGAATGACACACGCAAGCTCCAAGGCTAACGCATCAAGTTTTTTGGAGGCACACTGGGAAGAGACCACGCAAAAAGGGGGACGTAGAGGAAAATTCTAAACCCATTGTCCTCTATTTTATATCTATTGTTTTCTCTTCCTATATTGTTTGTTGATTCTGATTTTTGATGTCTTCATATCACCATGAGTGAGTAGTTTCTTTAAAGCTTTAAGGTTGGACTGAAACTTTTAGTTAATTTCTGTGGATTAAATCTTGGTTAATTTATAAGCATGGATTTCTTGATTTTGATCTTTCTGTTTTGAGATTAATTTTGCTAGTATTGAGTTTGGCCAACCATTACTTGACACTAGTTGTTAATTGAAGAACCGATAGGTGAAAATTAATAATGGAACTCCAAAATAGTGAACTTATAAATTTCAGATTTAGACATAAACTGAATTTATGAGAGAAAAGGGTTAGCAAAGAACTAATGGGTTATGCTTGATTGCTAGTTTACGATAATAGATTAGGATTATTACATAATACTCTTTTGATACCTTGAAAAACGGTCGAAGAAACTCTAGGCTCAACCTTCTATCAACCAAAATTCGCCTAATAAATTAATCCAGGTAAAGTCCATAGAAAACACTAAAAGTAGAACCATCCTTTAAGCTTACCATACTCTATTCGGATTAATTCCTAGAGATATTCGCAACTTTGTTTAGCATTGGTTTTATTTATTTATTTATTTATTTATTTATTTATTTATTTATTTATTTATTTATTTATTTTGATAGTTGAATTTCTTTTAATATTAAATTCCCCATTCTTACACAATTGCTTAGTCTAATTAATTGAGTGATCCAAGCCTAGTACTTACACAATTACTCCTGTGGGACGATATTATACTATACTACTTAGGACCCGTGAACTTGCGGAACCACATCAGTAATTGAGAAAGTCAATGTCACCTCCCTACACTTAAAGTTCACATTGTCCTCAATGTGACAAATCAACAACCAAATAAAGGGGAATGACCTCAAACCATACAAAAATGAAAATAAAACAAACAAAAGAAATTAAAACAACGATTGATATGAAAGCAAACAGAAGATACTGAAGTAAAAACACAATTAAGGAAATTAGAACTAAAGAAAAGACATAGCACACAAACAAATAATATGAAACCAAATACACATGAAATAAAATGCATTCACACACACGAAATGACAAAATTTAAATGTTTAAGGGAAAAGAAAAGCTTATTCCGATGGTGGTGGCGAAGGTGATGGTGTAGAAGCTTCAAAATTGTTCCTCTGACAGAAATTGAAGAACCTTCTCTTAAAGCTGTGTTGCTCCTTATGAACCTGCCACATTTGGGTGCTAAGTTCATCAAGCTGAGAGATCATTTGTTGTTGATTTGTGACAAAAACTTGTTGATTTGTGACTATTTGGTTGAGAATCGATTGATAACAATCAGCCGCTGCTGGTTCCCTCGATTCCTCTACTACCGCTTCCTCCTCTGGTTCTGCTGTTGCTCTAGATGTGGAGGGTTAGTCTACGTCTACCCTAGCACCCCTCCTGCTCCTCACTACACTGCGCGTATGAGGATTGCGATGTTCCCTAGATTGGACTTCCACAATCTTAGCATGTCTCAAATAAACTATATCAAACATGTCGTGGGGAGTAATATGTAGGTTCTCCATATTAACATTATAAAATGCACCTAAAGCAAAAGCAATATAGGCCATCCCAAAAGATGTGTTCTTTTTAGTGATCACACTTACTAATGATCGAAAAATCATATAAGGAGTGTTGATTTTAATTTTTCTGACCATACACCATAAAAAGAACAATTCTTTAGTCGAACATTTGTTGATTTTTGTTTTGTTGAACACAGTCAAGCACATGAATTTATGTAACAACAAATGTTCAGCACTCCTAATCAGAGAGTTTGGTGCATTACGTGAATCAAAATGGGTTTCACCCATGAGAGTGGTCCAAAAAGAATCTACATCAAAATCAGTATGATCGTCTAAAACTTTTATATTCGACAAATTGAACAATTCACGCATGACAGAGTAATCGAGTTTGAAAACATTGCCACCCAACCTAAACCAAAACAAATCCATCTTAGAGTTATATCTAAGATATAGTAGCAGAAATGGGTATGTCATACCCAACAAATCTATTCCACCCTATATTCGCAACTAATTGTTCAAGTCGACGTCTCACTCCTAGATTATTTAAAACTTCAAAATTAAAATACTTAGGAGTAACTAGTGCTATATTCCTAAAGTCATGAAAGCGCGCACCTTCTTCTTCCAAGTAAATTGGAAATAGGGCCCAATAAGTGACTGCTAGGTTAGTTTTTCCTTCGCCAGAAACTTGTTTACGGAGCTCATCGATCGGTTTCCTAACCCTCATCGTCCTTGGTGGAGCCATTGTGAGAAGAAAAATTTGCAAAAAATGAGAGAGGAATAGTGAATTTTGAATTCTAAAGAGAGAGAAAGCAAAATCTTACCCAAATCTTTGTGTTTTTGAATGATTAATGCATGAAAAGAAGATATAATTGTAAGATTACTGAAAAGAATTGAAAAAAATACCAAGAATGTCAAGGAGAAATGAAGAGTTTTAGAGAGTGGGAGGAGGAAAATCGTGGGTTAGAGAGAAAGGTAGTGAAAATTTTAAAGTGGTTGAGAGAAAATAAGGGAGGGAAAATTTTAAACCCCTTTCGGATGGGATTCCGACGCTCATGGGAATCCCTCAATTCCCACAAGTGTGGGATTCCTCTCTAGAAACTTTCTGGAGAGGATTCTTATGTTTCGTGGAAATCACCTTAATTCCCACGAGCGTGAGATTCCTCTCCAGAAACTTTATGGAGAGGATTCCCACGTTCCACCTCAATTCCCACGAGTGGGAATTGGTGATCCTCACAATTTCATACCTTCTTCCAAACTTAAATGCATTCTCCATGATCCCAACACTTACAAACACATCAAGATATTATGACCATCAATGATTTCAAAAGAAAACAAGTTGAAATATAAGCAAAATCAACATGAACATTAATAAAACTCAATTCAAACATGATCATAACTAAAGAATTCAAGCAAACAAATAAGTAAACAAAAACAATCATAGGATAGTTGACTCCCATGGGTTGCCTCCAATACAATGCTTCTTTTAACGTAGGTCGCTCGACGTTCTATCCTTGGAAACTCAGCCAGGATCAATGATGAGCGACTTGCTTCCACCTTTTTTGTTCAACATCGATTTTGTAGTCTGTAATTAAGCTACAACTTGCAAAATGATCAGAAAGACAATATTAATAAAGTTAAGAAAACCAATTAAGCTCAATAATGAATCAAATAGTTTGTCCTGTACGAAGGTGAGTTGCTCTCTTTCTTCCTTAATCACCTTCATCTCCTCTGCTTCTTTCGCTTCTTGAATAGAAACTTTCATAACTTCTTCAAACTTGATGTCTGTTGTCATCTGTTCTTCGTCCTTTTGTTCTTCAGAAGATTCAAATACACCAATTATCCTAAATGAGCTATTATCCTTCAGATTCTTAAATACATCATTCATGTTGAATGTCTCTTGATCATCATCCGTCCAAAAGATAAAATTCCTTTCATGAACATCTACCTAAGATTTTTCGATGCTCACCTTTCGTATATCAAGAACTGGTGAATAATAGGGAGAGTTGGCATTCTTTTCTTCAATCTCTTTTTTCTTCTCTTGTTCTTCAATAAAGTAGGGTTCAGTATGGTGTTCCACTGGTTCTTCTAGCTCTTCCTCATTCCTAAGTGTGATAGCCTCATATTCCTCTCGTTGATGTAATTCTATATTTCTTAGAGATTCTTCCACACTTCTCTTACAAAATTCACAGGAAAGTTGTCTTACTCGAATCTCCAAATTGTGGATGGATTAGGCATGATTCTTCATAATTTGATCAAACTTTGCCTCCATCCTCTTTTGACTTTCCTTTTGGCTAGCAAACATCCTCTTCTGATTCTCTTCTTGAGCTGCCAGTTTGGAACTAAACATCTCCATAAACTTGTCCAACTTACTCTCCATTACTCCAATTCGATCTTGCTGAAATTCAAATATGTCTTGATGTCCCATATGAGTACTTGCATTATTGGACCAATAAAAATTTAGATAGTTTTGCCATCCCCCAGTGTACGTGTTCTAATAAGAATCGGTACTTCCCCAACCATATTGCGTCTCATTGTAATTTGCAAAGGTTCCTTACTCCCCATAATAATTGTCTTCCATCATTGTCCTTTCTATTTCTTCTCAACATCTATCTCTTCAAATGTCTCATTCATCATTCTAAGATGTCTTGATGTGTTACCAAATTCTGTCGTTCTTAGCGTGTTCCTTGTGTTCATGCACCTGCAAATACACAAGGAAAAGTATAAAAACTCTTAAATCAAAGTAATTTAAATTAAACAAGATGTTAAACAATCAATCCTCAACAACGACACCAAAACTTGTTAATGGATTGTAAAACCCCTCTACTTATTTTACACTCAAAAATTACAAGTGAACGGGTCGTGACTTGTAGTTAGAAAGAATGGATATCGATCCCATAGGGACTGATGCCCAAACACCACTTAATTTAGAAAAAACTTTGTTTAATCAAGAAATAAAATTGTTTAATGCAAATAAGCAAATAATTCAAAAAACTAAATTAAAATTAAAAGACTAATATAAACAATAGACAATATCAAAATTGTAGAAAATCTGAATTCAAGAATCTAAATGCTAAAGATTACTTTTTTTCCCCTATTTTGTCTCCCTCCTATTTTATCGATTGAATTATGTCTCACCCTAGATTTCTGTATGTATTAATTATCCTCTCTCAAGGTGTAACTATTTATCCCTAATCAAATTAACAGGAATCAATTGGACGATCTCTCAACCTACCCAATGACTCTACCGATTCAATTAGTTATTAAGCTATCTTATAGGTGTTCAACTGACTAGCCAAGATCTCTCTTCTAACTATTCAATTAATGTGATGATTACTAGCTTATAGGTCACCAACTCTCATTGTACAATCCTACACGAATTTCATCTCACTCACTCTCTCCATTTGTTGCAAGATGACAGTTAAAATCAACAATCAACAAAGACAATTGCATTCAATTCAATAAAATAGGAGTTCAACATAATAGTTCCAAAAGCAATCCGTAAAATAAAATCAGTCTAACATAGTCTCCATAACATTATCAACATTCAAATAATCCAGTTTTACAAAGAATTGAAGAGATTAAAGTGATAGAAAGTGAATAGAAAGACTCCTCCTCTTCTTTGCCAAAATTTCGAATTTTGGTGTTGATGTGCTATTTTGCCTAATCTTGATGATGATCCTTATTTTCAACCCTTCCTTGATGTTCCAAACATGAGTTCTTCACTCAAGGATAGTGTTTCTACAGGTAGGTGTTGTCTTCCTTTTGAAGATGGAGGCTTAATTATGTTTATATAGTCCAAAAATCCTAGGTTTAATGAAGCCTCACAGATTGCCTCTGTAAGGCCCAAAAAAAAACTCTAGTTGAAATAATACATATTTATGAAAGTACATGTATGATAGGAGTTAGAATTTTGCTATGATTAGAATATGAAAGATATATGATTTGAATTTTTGGTCAAGTGGATAATGGTTAGTGAATTGGAATTAATGGATTTTATTAGAGAATTAAGGTATTTAAACGTACATTTGGTCTAGGAACAGTTGTCAAGTGCCAAGTTAAGTTGGTATATATAAATTAGAACGATTAACTTATGAGTTAGTGACATTTGACATGGTTAAAGTATTGACAAATGGCATAGTTGATACATTGAAAAATGGCAGCACTAAGTGTATGACATATGACCTAATGTATCATTGACACATGGCAGCTCCTTTAAGAGACATGTGAAACTCATGCATAAAGACATGTGTTGCTCCAATTCCATGACACCTAGCTTTGGATGTGGCAAATTCTGCTGGAGCAAATCTTCATTTTAGTCTCTTCTCTCCACCTAAATTTCATTCTCCTACTCTCCCTCTCAACTTCTGGACCTTTTTTGAAGCTTGGATCATCATCTTTGTAAGTTATTTCATCAAAAAGTAAGTCATGTAACTTTATGTAATACTATCTTGTTGGTGCTGAAAGTTACAACTTAAACTTAGGTATGTGTTGGATGTTTGGAAGCTTGATTTAGTTTGATTCTTGGAGTTAAATCTGAAGTTTAGTAAGGTAAGGGAATTATAAACTTGGTATCCTGTGATAACATGTGTTGTTTGATGTTTGATATGGATCAATTGTGTACTAAAATGGGAAAGAATTGAGGTTTGATACATGCTGGAAACTGGTTCGGATGAGTAGTTCTACTGGACAAGCCATATCTTGCTCTGTAGGTATCGAAATTGGATGAATTTAAATTCGTATTAAACTAGAAACTTATATCTACAACTTTCATGAAGTTTTCAAATTTGATTTTTTTCACTAAGTATGTCAAAAGTTGTCTTGAATTTGAGTATCTGGAATCTGTGACTATTTGTGAATAGTCTGTAGTCATATGGGGATAATTTTCAAAATACTGAACCAATTGCATAACATTGGTGTCAGTAGAAACTTATGACATAATGGAACAAATTTTTGGCCTAAATATTTAATTTTCATTGTCAAAATGACCATGTAACATTGACCCAAAAGTCTGTTTTGGGGAAAAGCTGGAAGAAATTGAAGAAGTATGTGTTTTCACTAAACTTGCTTTGGTATTGCGTTTATCATTTGAACTATGGATCTCCAAATGAGTTGGTTCTTAATTCAAAGTAAACTAGAGACATATTTCTAAAACTTTATTGAAGAAGTAGAATTTCAATTCTGTCTCTAAGATTTTCAAATTTTGGCATGAAATTGAGTCTTGGTTTAGGTTGTAGCACTACCAGGGACAGAAATCACATCCTGTGGTTTTTGAATAAACTGTATTGATGTAGGCTGAATTAGACTGAGGTGTCTTCACCAAAGTTGAAGCTTATTATCTTAGATTTAAATTGTATAAATTTTGTAATTTTTAGATTTGGAATTGAGAGTTATGAGGTGTACAACTTGAAGGCATGATTATGCATTAGTTAAAATTTCAAATGTACACAGTCTATGGTATTTTGAGCATAACTCCTTGAATACTAAACTAAATTGGATGAACTTATTATCATTGGAAACCTAAGACAAAGAAAGAAAAATTTCTAGAAGGAAGTATTACCTAATTACCTTACCTTCTTGATGAGAATAATTGAGCAAAGTGGATCCGAAGTGGATTGTGAAATAAATCTAGATTGAGGGATTGAGTATGATTTCACATGATCGATAATGTGATGAGATTAAGGATAAGAAACCCAAATTTTTGACATGAACATGCATCATAAAAATTTAATATACATGAATGTGCATAATTTAATTCTTAATTATGCACAATAGTAATATATGTTTGTATTGAATATTTTAGAGGAATCCTTAGAGCGACAAATTCCAGATATTGTCGAAACTTCGAGGCAATAAGCAAACAGGGAGCTTTTGTAAGTAATTTAGATGGTAACTTTTATGAGTAACCTAAGATGGTCTCACCTTGATTTGTTTTGTTTATTACTGAATTGAATTTGACTTATGCTAATTTTGTTCTGAATTCCAGACAATAATTGTCCGAGGCGTTTGATGTATGTTTATATCATTGGAAGTGCTATTTGATTGTGAATACGATTGACTACTTGCTTTGCACATGAAATGTCTGAAATGACCTTGTTTTGTTTTAAAACTGTTTAGTCCTAGTTGTGGGTAAATAGGCATGCCTAGAAGGGTCTGCAGCTGCTTCTGTGACACTTCAGTGTCTGACACTTC
>JANIIA010051964.1:0-11311 GCA_027478495.1 Erythroxylum alaternifolium
TATGGACTGTGTTGTTCGTTCTATTTATGGACCAAACCTGACCATTTTAATGTGATTATGTGTTCTTAAGTTTGATGCATACATGACTTATAGCTGTGCATGACTTGTCTATCTGAATACGGTTTTTGAGAAACAACAAAGTTCTGATTTTTCAAGTGGTTTTTCCAAATTGCATATTTCAATAAGTTTTGAAAATAGATTTCTACTTGTTTCCTAATGATAAACCCGCTACCCACGAGCTTTAAGCTCACCCCCTCCCAATTCTGTCCCATCCAGATGAAGAACAAGAGAGTAAATAGTCAAGAGTTAGAGCAGCACTCCAGCCTGCATATATTTTTGTACTCTTAAGTTCGATTTTTGAGAACTCAAGGCCTTAGCCACTTCCCAAGCTTTACTGATTCAAATGTATTGATGTATTATGGCCTGTAAGGTTATTAAAGCTCTGTAAATCCAACATTTGTTAAAGGACGAATGAAATATGTGTATGTTCTGCGTATAATTATGATAACTGTTAAGTTTTAACGTTGCATGAGTTGATCCAATGAATTTGAGGCTTTGAGAAGCAGTTGAGGTTTATGTTTGTATGTTTCTGACCTTGGATTTGGATGAATGAGGGTGTCTGGAAGGAGTTAAGTTTGCATTCAGTAAGGCAGACGCTAAAGGAAGAACACAGACGAAAGGAATCGTCTGTGCTGACGTCACAATGCAGACGCAAAGGAAGATATAGAAGGAGGGTATCGTCTGTGCTGACGTCACATACAGACACAAAGGAAGACAGACTCACGGAACATAGACGCAAGGGATCGTCTGTGCTGACGTCACACACAGACGCAAAGGAGTAACCTAGACTCACGAAATGCAGATGCAAGGAACACAGATGACACGTCATAATACAGACCCAAGGAATCATCTGTGATGACACATCATAAGACAGACGATAAAAAGACAGACGATAGAAAGGCAGATGATAGGAGAGGGTTCAAACCCAGACGATGAAAGTCAACTATAGACGATCAAACCCAGACGAAAGAACTTAGGCTGTAAGTAAACACAGACGATGGGCTGACCACAGACGATATAAAGAAGAAGTTAAGTCAATATTATTGAACCGTCATTTACTTGGAATTAAACACATACTTCACTAGTTAAGGATCAAGGTGTTCTCTATTGGAAATAGCTCAAGTCTTACGATTTTCTGCAAGAGTTGGACTTCGAAAACGGGGTCCAACACTTTTCCTTTCATTGCTAGCTTTTGGAGTAACTTGAGTCATCCCAAGTTGATGATTTGAAAGCCTTCTTCTTCTTGATTTCACTCATCTCCTTCTTGTCATTTCTTTTCGATTAGTATAGTTTTGTGCAAAGTGTATGCCAAATTATGTGAGCAGTTTCACATATTACACCTTATTTAATTTATCTATACCTAGTGCACATCATAAGATATGAATAACTTTGTTGTTTAAAGAAGTGTTAATTATAAAAAAAATCTTAAACTTTACTCAATTTTTTAATATTAGCCTGAACTTTAAAAAGTAGTGTTAAAATGCTTAAACTTTCAATTTTTAGCAAAAATAGCTTGATATTAAGTTCTCTATTAATCTGGATGACGTGGTGAGCTATGTCAAATTAATATTTTTGCTATAGGGCTGCCACATATTGTGTTTGTGCCATGTATGAATTTTATCATTTAATAAATTAAAAATATCAAAAACTCTAAAATAATTATGAAGAAAAACATATAAAGGATTGTATAATAATTTAAAGATTTTTATATTTAAAATATTAAATGATAAAATTTATACATTGAACAAATATAATATGTCGCAGCCACGTGACAAAAATATTAATCTAACATAGGTTATCACGTCATCTCCATTTATAGAGGACTTAATGTCGAGCTATTTTGCTAAAAGTTAAAAGTTGAAACATTTTAGCGTCACTTTTTAAAATTCGGGCTAGTATTGCACAATTAAGTAAAATTTGTAAATTTTTTATAGTTAACCTTTAAACAAATGGGTCTCATCTTGTGGATCTCATTCTTTCTTATGTTTAGAAATATTTTTATTATGACTTTCATTAGAGTGAAAGGGATATTTGAAATTACTTATCGCAATTTAATAATTTCTATGTTAAGATAAACTTCATACTAATTTTTTAATAAGATAGTCACTGCTATTAAAAAGAGGGGCTCTATTAATGTTTTGTCTATCTTGGTAATATGAAATGAACCCAAGTATGTCATTATGATCTTTACTCTAAATTTTCATTTACAATGCTATCTTAAGAGACATGTTGCAATGTTGCTTATCGGTCCCTAATGGCACCCAATAAGGGGATGGATTGAGTGTTGATAAATTTAAACAACTATTTCCTATCTAATGAATCAAATTAAACAAGTATTAATATATGATGAAAAATAGGTTAAAGTAAATCAATAATGCAATTGAATAATAATTTAAAGAATATAAAGAAGAAGAAAGGCAAATCAATTTGTGGTAGTCTAGTAAACAATCGTTACCTATTTCCACTGCCTAAGAAACTTCTCAAATTCTCACCATATCTCTTCTTTCAGTAAGGTGAAACTTTCTCATAATGATCTTATTTTCCACGAGTAAAGAGCAACTCTTTTTGTAATCTTTCTTTAAGGTGTAGAGATAGAGACTCATAAAAGAATTTATAACTTAAAAGACCTTACTTGATCACTTTTGATAGCCTTAAAGGCTTACTCACTTCAAAATACAATAATGAATGCTCAAAATACTTTGAATTTTTTTTAGAAAAAGTATATTTTACAACCAAATATTTTCCATGTCTAAACCAATGAAAAAACATGTATTTATAAGGTTCATAGGTCAAAATATTCATTAGAAATAAGAATACGTTGTTGTCAACAACTAATTTTTATGGATTGGTTAATCAATTAGCGTACTGGTCAACTAACAGGCAATGAATGCACAAATTCAAGATATTGATCTACTAATATGATATATTTGTAGCATATTAGTTGATCAATGAATTAACAAATGTCCCTACAAACTCTCAATACACAGGTTTTAGAAACTTTAATCTATTGGCTAATCAATACACTTAAAATCAAATTTCTAACATATTCAAATATTCAAACTTAAAATTTTAAAGAAAAATTAACTTAAACACTTCTTCAAATGCTCCCTAAATAATGTTTCAAAGATCAAGAGAATTTTATTTGAAATCAAAACCTTAATTCCTCTTGATAATTGAAAAGACTCATGTAATGAGTTAAAACTTAAAATGAACATGTGTTTATGCATTGTAAGCTTCTAAAATATCACGATGACAAATGGAAATACAATAAACATTATATATTCATTTATATCTTTGTGTCTTGTTTTTCCTTGGGGTCTTGATTAAGTTCTTCACTTGAATAACTTAAACTCCAACTCTTCTTAATGTTTGCATGAATAGGATCTTGATTTGAACATGACCATTATTGCTTTATAAAAACAAAATCATTATTGCTTTATAAAAACAAATTCATTGGTAGTACTTATGTTTTATTATCATTAAAACATGAATTATAGAATACTTCACAATTCAACATCAATTATAATATATAGGGTGATTGAATAAGCAAAATGCAACAAATTTGGCAAATTTAGTAATATTCTTCACAATGACAAAAACAAAACCAAGCTTATCTTATATTGAAAAAATTAGAAAGATAACAGGCACAGAGCTTGTATCGTATGAATCTAACCAGTAAACCTAGCAGAAAGCAGTTAATATATGCAGCTAAGGAACCAAGGTAAATTGCTCAAATGGCTATAGACAGAGCAAAATAGTAGGTAAAATTCACACAGATCTTCCCTGTATAATTCTCCTATGATGCCAAGTGTGAAATGTGCTTAAGAAAATTGGACTTTAGACTACAACAATAGTTGCATAGTTGAGAGAGATCCTCTCCATTTAAGAACAGCTCTTGAATATCTTTAGGCCAAATAGATAGTGCTTTATATCAACTACCCCCTAACATCCCGTGAAATTCTATAATATCAAATGTGTAAGAATTTATTTTAACGAAAAAGAATTGAAAAGGTCCTTCCTAGTACCTATGCCATTATCAAACCGTATGAGTTTTCTTTTACGAGAAAAATCATAAATAGCCCTTGTCCTGATAGTTCATTGAACACTCTTACAGCTAGTTCTTTCTGACGCAGTCACCAGAGAGCTTCCAGAAGCGTGTTACAAAGCCTTATTCTCAAGTTGTAACCTTATGAGTTAAGTTAAACACCTACTAAACCATTTGCTTGTTTGATTCATCATCATAATCTTCCTTAATCATCTGGCCAATCACTTGGTGAATATAAAAATGCCTTGTTAGTGAGCATCTCATATAGTATTGTTGGAATTATGCCTATGACCCAATCGTTATGTAATAAATTTAACACTTTTGTTTTATAACTATTAACTTTGTTTAATAACATGGAAAATGATTATATTATCATATTATGTTTATTGTTTTATCGTAATATGATAATTCTTTGATTAAATTTATACACTTGCCATCATAATGGAGATTATGATAGTGAGACTCAAGTCTTTGGGGTTTAATCTAAAAGTGTTCGTGATCATAGGATCATTAAATAAGGACTTTAATGATCCGGTTAGATTAATACATATGTAATAGTATCTATTGGCTGGATATTAGTATATCTCATTTACTAAATTACATATATAGATGATGCATATGAAGATATGATCATTGAACTGACCAAACTGAGAATTCCCAATGGTTAATATTACCTATGAATTGTCAAATGGGATATTCTCATAAGGATTTAAATGTATATTTTTCCTTTGACCTGAGATCATCATAGTAATTAAAAGGTTACTTATTATGTTTTGATGTCAGACACCTAGTATGTAAACATGCTAGTTGAATGGTCATTGGATATAATTAAGTACCTATCTGATTAGCGGTGAGTCAAGATGGGATCCATCGACTCTAGGTAATGAGTTTGAGCTTTATGTTGTAATTAATTTTAATGGTTGTTTCAAGACCTTGGCCAGGGCAATTGAATGAATGAGGAAAGGAGTTTTATAAGTCATTCACCAATCATTAATGATCGACTTGTAACATAGATAGTTATCTAATATCGTTGAGGAGTGTTGTTAGACGCCAACCTTGATTAGTAATTAATTGCAGTAATTACTACCTGCTTAGTGATGAACCTATATGGTCACACACTTACGAGTGTAATATTTCTTGTTTATGATTATTTATTTATTATGAGATAATTTATTAAATAATCTATATGACATATTATTATATTTTTTGCTAGCACAGAAAATATAATTAATATTGGAAACTCTCTTGTGCAAAATAAATGAATAAAATAAAGTAGTTTTATTTTATTTCCTTTTATTAAAAAAAGAAATAGAAAAGAAGTTAATTAAAATGGCAAAGAAGGCGTCAGATTATTTTTGATCGTAACATTTAAAAGAAAGACGCAAAGCAGAGAGGTGCTACTCTCTTTTATTTTAGTTGGTACGTTTAAAGAAAAACGTAGAGAAGAGAGGTTATAAGAAACAAATAGATCACGTTGGTCTTTTAAGTTTTGAACGTTGAAACTTACAGAGAGAAGAAAGAAGACATACTCTTTCTTCACTTTGTGCGTTAACAAAGAAGAGAGTAAGTTATATGCTCTCTCTCATTTTTATATTGAAATCAACAAGAGAAAAATAAAAGAAAATTGTTTTCTCTATTCTTGAAGAAAGAGTTTTTCAAAGTTTAACCATAGCCATATTAAGTGTTGAAAGCAAGACATATTTCTTAGTGTGGAGTGCATAGAGACTTCGTATTTTTCACTGCTGATTAATCCTTATAAATTCCAGATATTAGTTATTTGTATGCTCTTGCTATTAGTATGAATACGTAATAAATGCCTATTCTTCACTTGAATAACTTAAACCCCAACTTTTGTTATTGTATGCATGAATAGTATCTCGATTTGAACATGACCATTATTGCTTTATAAAAAAAACTCATTGACAGTACTTACGTTTTATTATCATAAAAACATGAATTATAGAATACATCACAATTCAACATCAATTATAATATATAGGGTGATTAAACAAGAGAAATGCAACAAATTTGGCATATTTGGCAAGATGCTTCACATATGAAAAACAAGTGAGTCTCTGTTTATGTATGAGAGATAGACGTTGTTTTTCATGGAAAACTCATTGAAGGATTTCTCCAGATGTTGTACGCATGGTGTAATACAAGGTTTTAAAAGCATTTGGTTAAAAAGGTTTTTAACAGATGTTGTTTTTCCTTATGTGTATGGGAAACTCATTAAAGGCTTTCTCTAGATGTTGTACGTATGGTGTAATATAAGGTTTTAAAAGCATTTGGTTAAAAACAAAAAGATTTTGACAGATGTTATAAAAGATGTGCACGGTACATTCATTAATTAGCATTGGACAAATGTTACTTGTCAAAGATGTGCACGGTACATTCATTATCTAGCATTGGACAAATGTTATCTATCAAAGATGTGCATTGTACATTTATTATTTAGCATTGGAAAAATGTTATCTATCAAAGATGTGCACGGTAAATTTATTAATTATAGTGCATTTGTTATGACGTACATTGTTATATTAAAAGTTTCTTGTACAAATGTTATCTAACAATGTGATATGGTCACTAATGTTATTAAAATTGTTTTAATAACATAAAATCTTGACCCTTTAAACTTATTGAGTTTATTTTGATATAACATATCGTATTTTATCAAAAAGGATTTTCCACCCAAGTTGATCATAATATTTATTTTTGTTTACGAGGAATGACCTAATAACCAGGTGACTTGTAGCTCAGGGATAAATAATATTTTCTATTGCATATGACACATGTGTGAGGAAAAATTACTTAATTTTATGCTTTTGGCCTAGACTACCTAGGGAGTATAATGTTAATTAATTCTCCGTCAATTAGATGGATAAACTCAACTATACTAATAGGAACGACCTGACAACCAGGGGACTATATAGTATTGAGCCTACTATAAATTTTATATGATAAAATAGGTAATTTATCACTCTTTAATTATGCATGAGTAACGACTTGACAACTAAGGGGCTCATTTATGTTTTAAAGATTTTATATCATTTAAATAAAAGTCCATATCTTAATGATATATGATTGTGTTCTTATTTTGTTGTTTTTCTTTTTATTATTAGATTTCTCAAAATGTCTACTATATCACTGTGAAGCATTCTTAATGCTAACAAGCTAACTGGTAACAATTTTGATGATTGGTACCGTAATATGAGTATTGTTCTCATGCACGAAAACCTTATCGATGTGATTGATAAACCTGTAAAGGAAGTGCCTCCTAAGGAAGTTGATGATGCTAATGCATTTTTAAGTATAATGAACAAAGTACTAATGCCAAGTGCATTATTCTGGCATCAATGATTTCTGAGCTCCAAAGGCAGCATGAAGGTATGAATCCTCCATAGATTATTGAACATCTTAAGAAGATGTATGGGTCACAAAGTAGGACTGCTAGATACCAATTATCTAACTCCCTATTCAAGTTTGAGCTGAAGCCCAAATCTCTTGTGGGACCTTATGTTCTTAAGATGATTGATTTTATAGAACAACTTAAGAAGTTAGGGTGTTCACTAGGGAAGGAGCTGTCACAAGAATTGATCTTAAAGTTTCTTATTAATATTTTTTCACCGTTCATTGTGAACTTTAACATGAACAAGTTGGACTATGATCTTCATGAAATGCTCAACTTGTTGATCGATTATGGAAATCAAGTAGCATCGTTTGAGAAGGTGAAAGTGTCAGGGTCTGTGAACCTGGTTGGTAACTCTTCTAAGTGTAAGTGGAAGGGCAAGAAGAAGCCCAAGAAAAATCATCTTACACCCAAGGGTGTTTGGAACAAATCCAAAGGTAAGGAGAAGAAAGTTGACCAAAAGGATGCTGAATGTTTCTTCTGTACAAAGAAAGGACATTGGAAGAGGAACTGCCCAAAGTATTTGGCGACTTTGAAAGGCAAGAAATAAGGTGGGACATTTATGAAAAATGTTTTCATGATTTCTTTAACTACTATTGACTCTACTAAATGGGTATTAGATATTGGTAGTAGCTCTAACATCTACAATATGTTGTAGGGTCTAAGGATCAGTAGATTGAAGAAGAGAGAAGTTAAGCTACAAGTTAGGAATAGAGCAAGTGTTACTGCTTTAGCTGTAGGAATTATTTCTCTTGTTATGCCTACAGGAAAGAGTTTATTGTTAGACGATTGTTATTATGTTCCTAAATTTGTTTCAAACATTGTTTCCATTTTGTCATTAGACAAGCATAGATTTCATACAATCTTTAAGAATAACTAACGTAATATATTTCATGGTGATGAATTATATGTAAGTGGTTATTTACAATATGGTCTTTATGTCTTACCTGAAATAGTTGTTTATCTAATTACGAATGTTTCTGGTCAAAAAAAAAAAAGGAAGAGAGGTAATCAAGTAAATCAAACTTACCTTTGGCATTGTAGACTTGGTCATATTGGTGAGAAAAGAGTAAACAAGTTGCACAAAAAAGGATGCCTCGGTCAATATGATTATGAATCATATGAAATTTGTGAATCTTGTCTCAAAGGAAAAATGACCAAATCTCCTTTTACTGGAACTGGAGAGAGACCTAGTGAACTTTTAGGACTCATACATACTAATGTATATGGGTCTATGAAAGTTCAAGCTAAAGGTGGATATTCTTGTTTTATCACCTTTACTGATGATATGTCAAGATATGGATTTGTGTATCTTATGAAACACAAGTCTGAATCATTTGAAATATTCAAAAGATTCCGTAGTGAAGTTGAAAAATAAACTGGTAAGAGTATAAAGGCACTAAGATCTGACCGTGGCAGTGAGTATCTTAGTGATGATTTTGTTGATTATCTAAGGCATGATGGAATCTTGTCGCAGTGGACTTCTCCAGGAACACCACAACACAATAGTGTTTCAGAAAGGAGAAATCAAACTTTATTAGATATGGTGGGATCCATGATGGGGTTCACTGATCTTCCTATCTTCCTATGGGGATATACTTTAGAAGTCACTACCTATTTATTAAACAAAGTTCCCACTAAAGCAGTCACTAAAACTCCATATGAGATGTGGAAAGGACATAAGCCTAACCTAAAACATTTGAAGGTTTGGGGTTGTCCAGCTTATGTCAAGAGACTATTGCCAGACAAGCTTAAAGCGAGGTCTAACAAGTGTAAATTTGTTGGTTATCCCAAGGAAACTATGGGATACTATTTCTATCACCCTTCTAAACATAAAGTGTTTGTGGCCAGAAATGCAACCTTTTTAGAAAGGGAGTTCCTTAATGGAGGAATTTATGGTGTAGAAATAGTTCTTGATGAAATTCAAGATTCTGACGAAACAACACAAGCTTGAGAGCATCAGATGCATGTTGAGCAGCCTTTACTTGATGTCTTGAAGTTGATATAAAAGGTACAAGCCTCAACTGTTGAGGAGAAAGGACCAGTTAATGAACCTGTCCAAGAATCAGTGCAATAACAAGATCAAGTAGAAGAAGAACCTATTGAACATGAGCCTCTTAGAAGGACTATTAGGGATTGTCATGCACCAGATAGATTAAACTTAATGGTGCAAGGTGACGAGGATAATCATATTGATGATATCCCATTTATTGATGATGACCCTAAGACTTACGAAGAGGCTACGGCAAGTCCAGATCGTGAGAAGTGGTTTAAGGCCATGGAATCCGAGTTAGAATCCTTAAGAATCAATAAAGTATGGACTTTGGCTGATCCCTCAAAGGATATAAACATAGGATGTAAATGGGTATCTAAGAAAAAGATTGCAGTAGACGTGAAGGTTGAAACCTATAAAGCCCGTCTTGTTGCTAAGGGATATAATCAAAAGGAAGGTATTGATTATGATGAAACTTTTTCCCCTATAGCAATGCTCAAATCTATTCAGATTCTACTTACTATAGCTGCATATTATGATTATAAGATATGGCAAATAGATGTGAAAATAACTTTTCTTAACGGAGAGCTTAAGGAGGATGTCTATATGACTCAACCTGAAGGTTTCACATTTCCATTTGCTCCTAATAAAGTACGTTAGCTAAAAGGTCCACTTATGGGTTGAAGCAAGCTTCACGAAGTTGGAATATTCACTTTAATACAACAATCGCAAAGTTCGATTTTGTTAGATGTGAAGAAGAGCCATGTGTGTACAAGAAGGTTAGTGGGAGCATATTTATTTTCCTAATGTTGTATATCGATGACATATTGCTAATAGGAAATGATGTACCAGCTATACAAAAGACAAAGATTTGGCTATTTGAACAGTTCTCCATGAAGGATTTAGGAGATGCAGTTTATATTCTTGGAATCAAGATCTATAGAGATAGATGAAGGAAGCTGCTAGACTCTCCCAATCCATGTACATTGATACTATCTTAAAAAGGTATCACTTGGAAAATTCTAGAAAAGGTTATCTACCGATAAGCACTATAATTTCTCTTAGTAGGGAGGATTGTCCTAAAACTCTAAAAGAAAGAGAGCGCATGAGTAGGGTCCCATATGTGAGCGCAGTGGGAGCTATCATGTATACCATGACATGTCCAAGGCCCGATGTAGCCTATACCCTAGGAATAGTGAGCAGATATCAAGGTAATCTAGGTGAGGAACATTGGAAATTGGTTTAAACCATCCTTAAGTACTTGAGAAGAACAAAAGACCAATTCCTCATTTATGAAGATTATGAATTAAAGCTATTAGGCTATACTGATGCTAATTTTGCATCAGATAAGGATGATAGCAAATCTACCTCTGCTTATGTTTTCACCTTGAATGGAGAAGTAGTGAGTAGGAAAAATTCCAAGCAAGCTACTGTAGCTGATTCAGTTATTGAAGCAGAATACATAGCTGCATGCGATGTAGCTAAGGAAGCTGTTTGGATGAAAAGTTCTTAACTGAACTTGGTGTGGTTCCTTTGATAAAGGAAGTTATTCCTTTATTGTGTGACAATACCGTTGCTATTAGACAAGCTAAGGAACCAAGGTCACACCAAAGAACCAAACATGTTCTACAGAAGTTTCACCTAAATAGAGAAATTGTTGAGCATGAGGACGTTCAAATTCAAAAGGTTGAAGGAAAGGAGAATGCTGCAGATCCCTTCACTAAGGTGCTTGGATCAAAGGAGTTTGATAAGCACAAGTGGAAAATAGGATTGAAGTTCATGACTGATTGGGTCTAGGTCAAGT
>JANIIA010051975.1:0-29585 GCA_027478495.1 Erythroxylum alaternifolium
CTTTTGAGGCATTTGGCTTCCTAGCTCTTTTTATTGCTCGAATAAGCCAATGTATATCTACAACTTCATTTAGCTAATTTATGAATACTTGGATTGGAGTTTTTTTATTAACATTTTGTAGGCCTTGAATTTCCCTAATCATTTCATCAAGTGGATCATATAATGCATCATAACTATATCATATGGAATCCTTGTTAATAGAGAACCAACAAGGTGGGTTAGAGGAGCTAAGGGCCTTAAAGTGTAGATTTTCGATTATGCATCACATGCATCACAAATCAGAACATACACAATAAAAAATAAAATGAAACCCAGAGAATACAGAATCAAACATGTGCCATTAGATATAGTAAATCAAAACATGAATAAGATAAGTGTACCTTTCCTGATGATCTCCTTTGTTCTTTAATCTCTTCACCACATCGGGTTGTCGTGTACCACGACAACCAATCTAGATCGTCTCTAATGTAGTCCACACCAAGATAGAAGAAAGAAACCTCCAAACAAATGGCAGAACACACACAAAAGTGCTAGCTCTTGGTGTGTGATTTTGAGAGAATGATTGTAAAGAGTAAGAGAAGATGATAAAATAATTCACCAAAAGTCTCTTTATTTTCATATAACACTGGTATGAAAATTGGTGTTTTTACACCCTTTGGCCTTCCTCTAACCCCCAACTTCAATGGAGAGTGTTAGTGGGAATTGAATGGCCATTGATCCTACTTAATATGCATGAAAACTTTCACCCCTTCTTTAAAGGGTTGTTTTGTCATCTTGCTTAATAAGCAAGATTCACATGTGTCATATGATTCACAATCAAATGACCCTAAACTACCATACTTGGGTAGCTTAGTCATGCATCTCTCATATCTTGGATCCCCATCCAAAACTATTTTACTCATTCTTTGCATCTCCAATGCGTGTGACCCATTAAGTTTCTGGTTATATTGGCCACTTGAATTAATACTTAATTCAAGCAAGTCATGAGTGGTATCTAACAATACATCATGACCCCCAATTGACTGAAAAGTCAGTGGTTTGACTACGAACCCTTCTATAGACAATGTTCCCCTATAATTCGTCTTTTCACCATCTATACCCCATTTGGTTTAGAGTATGGTTAAAGTGTTAACTCTCACTAGACTGATTACATCACACCTAGCCCAAGTGATGTCAGTTCTTGTCCTTGAGGCTCATTACTCAATTAGACAGGTCAGTGAAGAATACCTTCATGACATTTCCACTTTCGCCAGAGATTCCCAAGTAATGACCCAGCAAAAGGCCAAGGGTATCATCTCCTTCTATCAGAATCTTTTATTGGTTACTCAATTACCTTCAAATACCTCAAGCTGTACCCAATCACCACCCTATGAGCAACCTTTGAGAGGCAACGAGGAATGGAGTCAAAATACAGGATCAGTATTTAAGATATTCTTGAGCACCTCAAGTCTAAGAATATTTGCACCATTATTGTGATGAGACTATCATTAACACTATAATAGATTATCCATATGGTTGTCTCATAGTAGGTCATCCAATGTACTTACTACTCTTAGTAAGCATCTACATGTTAACTGTAAACAACTTATGCTTATAGGTTATGAGATCCATTACTTGATCCAATCAAGGAGTATAACATGTGCTAATCTATCCGGATTAATAATTCTCGTCTCATTAATCCTATGACTAGGTATAGTTTAGATAATAATATAATTACACATGATAGGAATCTCATTATCATGATCTCATTATGATTTCCTTCATTCTATGTAATGTATCAAGGACTTATTAATTCGATTTAAGATCATTATCAATTCATAAAGAACATGAACATCAAATTAGTGAAAATGCATTTTTATTAATCATAAATATTTGTACAAGAAGTGCTAAAGGAGATTGCCTTTGGGGCACTTCTCTAACATAAAGGGCATGATCAATAGAGATCATCGCTTCAAATTTCACTCCAAGTATAAAAGGTTAAAGATCACCATTTCATATTTCACCACTGTTAGAGAAGAAAAAGCTAAGAATTTCTAGCTGGGGCTCCCAAAGTTTATCCATTACAAGCAGACTATATCTCTGCCAATAAACATCACCAAAGATATAGAAAAAAGGGAGTGCATAGAGGAAACTCATTGTAAAAGAAAATTGGAGTGATGTATGGAAGGACCAAAAAGAAGGGGGACTTTAGAATCATCCTTATTAAAACTATGAATCAAACTCTAATGCTAAAAAGTATGGAGGCTTCTAAACAGTAGGAATTCTCTATAAATGTGTTAAATCTATGCCTACTATATAATGCATCAACAATTGTGGATAATGAATCTAAATTTCAAGTTTTATTGAACCATGAATCATTTATTCAAGCTCAAGAAGAAGTTTAGAGTTGAATTTATATACTAGGTTGGGAAGGGGACAAAATCGCTTTTTTGGTATAATAATTAGTGCAAATTAGGATCATTAAAGGAGATATAGAATCTTTCATCACTAATAGATATGATTCCTAGGAATGTAACTGTGTAAGAGGCTATTAGCTCTTATAAGAATGAGCTGTCAAACTCCAACTATACTTAGTCCTTCTTTATTAAATTATACAAGGAGGAAGAGATTACATGGAGAAGAAACAATAATAGTGTTGGGCCCCGAATTTTTTAGTAAGCATGATTTGAATAAATTATGTAGTATTGCTAGATAAATCATTTTAATTGGAGTTAATTATTATGTCAAGTTTAGGAGGATTAATTTATGAATTGATGGAATTAAAGCGTTGATGTTATAGGGTGCATAAGGGCATTTTTGGGAGATCACTTAAGGTTAGGAGCACTAAGGCATTAAAGGAAGGGTAAGTTAGACTTTAACACTCATTAAGAGTAAAATGGGTAAAGGAAATGTTGTCTTGCACATTAGAAAGAGAAAAACGAAAATTAGAAGATAGAAGAGGGAGAGAGTGTCGTTGGAGAGGAAAGAAAGGAGAGAGAGAAAGCTAAGCTAGGGTTTGATTTTTCTTAGTCTTAAAGAGTGATTTTGAAGTTGTTCAAGAAAGGAGAAAGGAAGAGGAAGGTTAAAGCTTCCTTTAAAGCCAAGAAAAAAAATCATAGTTTGGTGAAGATTTAAGGTAAGTTTGGTTTTAATCTCTTGGAGTTTTGAAGGGTTTTTGGCTCAAAGAGCTTGGGAAATGTATGGATTACATATTCTAGGGTCATGCTTTTGATTATTTGAGTTCTCAAATTGAATTTCCTATTGAATGAGAACTTGGTTTGTTATAGGAAACTAAGCAAGTCCGATCCAAAGTGAAGAGGAAAGACAACAACGAACTTCGATTGTCAAGCGAATTAGGTGGGTAATATATTTATAGTTATTGTGTGATTGGGCAAATTCTTACCTATATATGTGTGCATGTGCAAATTGCTGTTAGTGAATTTTAGGATTATTGAAAGTGCATATGATTAGTGAAGTTTGATCAAGTTATGCCATTGAAATAAGTCATGACATTTTGTTTGAATGAAAAGATAAACAAGCATAAAAGTCTAAGAATATGATTAAATGAATATGTGCTTTTGTTTGGGCGAGAGTGGAACCATTCTGTTCGTCACGTGCACGTTGACAAGAGCCTTCTCCCGGCTGCCCGCTTGTGGCATATGAGCTCTGAAAAAGGACTCATTCTGTTCATGGTGTAAACTTCGGTTTCTCCATTCTGTTTCCATGGAACCCTCGAGCCATTTGTTGTGCATTTGCATTTTGATATGTTTGACATGATGAATGCATACATGATTTGCAATATTGTGAATTTTGACAAGAATTTTGAGAAACGTGTGTTTTATGAACTCAGTAAAAGTTTTCCATGGCAAGTAAAATGGTTTAAAAAGTTTTTGCTTATTCTTCGTTATAAACTTGTTACCCACGAGCTTTCAAGCTCACCCCCTTTTTACCCCATCTCCAGGTAAAGAACATAAGATCGAGTGAAAGAGGGTCAAAGCATCGCTTCAAGTCACATATTTTGTATTTTAAGCTAGATTTTGTAACAATGAGGATTTTAGTTACATTTTGAGTATTATTAGTTCAAGTATCTTATGTATTTTGGGATTATGAGATACGGATGTATTGTGGGTTGAAATGCCTTTATGGCTTTGTGAAACCTCTTATATTTTGATGTTAATGAATTATGATTTATGTATGGATGATTTATGTATGGATAAGATTGAGTTGAAATTAGGTATATTTGAAAAAGCTATCGATTAGAGATGATGAATTTTGAACAGAAATTATGGTTACATATAAGTAAGATGCGTTATGGGATAAAAGTATGATGATGAATTAATAATGGTTAAGGTGTTTTTCATTAGATCACGCCCACATTATGGTAATAAGCTCACTTTTATGACCTCTGAGTTGGACTTCAGAAACGGGGTCCAACATGTTTGGTATCAGAGCAAGTAGGAGTTAGACTCCGAAAACGGGGTCTAACACCTAACAAGTCAAAAACATGAGTTGACCTTTTTTTCTTATTTTTAGTCAACTTACCCCTGTAATAGTCATCACATGTTTCTAGATCATCATAATATAGAATTGAGAGAATGATTTCCTTAACCAATCTCTCAACCCTAGCTTTGGAAATGAGGCTTAATCTTTATGCCATGATATGTATGACTTATTTTTTGTCAGGGCTCTCCTGTATGATTTGTTTGACAAGATAAGAAGAAACATATATCTAATTCAGAGTAAGACATATTCTATACCATCCATATGACAAGAAAGTTGTATCACTATGTTTTGTATTAAACAACAAATATACAATAGACGAACTAATTACAAAACATTAGCTTTCTTTGTCTAAAATTGATACAAAGATCACATATAAAATGTGTTGTGTAAAAACAAAAATGAACCTTACAGTAAGGTTCAGAACATACATTCCCTGTAGATATTATTTCAACTTCTTCATTGCTATCAACCATCAGTTTCTCCCTCCCTTTATTTGGCTCTATCTTGGATATGAACTCCTGCATTGTCGAAGCACCATAATCAGATGCTCCACTATCTAGTTACTAAGAACTTAATGTGACTATCACAAAAATTAGATTTATAAATTGATAAGCTAAGGAGTTACCTGATGGTTTCTGTCTTTCATTCTAGGCCTTATATTGTTGGCTTCTTTATGTCTGCAGGACCTTTACCAGCACAGGATTGACCAGCATCAATATGTAGAGAAGATGTAGTGTTTTTTACCTTTAATCTTAGTGGACTTTAACTTTGCCTTCCCTTTAGTTGCTTTACCTTTAATCTTAGTGGACTTTAATTTTGCCTTCCCTTTAGTTGCTTAGAGGGCTGTAGGAGTGGCAATCTTGAGTTTCTCCTCCTCAGCAGCATAATGAGCAATCAAAGCATTGAAGTCCCATTCCTCATCCATTGACTAATATGTCATCACTAAATTACTAAACTCTGAAGGGAGTGTACTCAGAGTTTAGTAAACTATGAAGACATCAGGAAGAGGAATATTCAACATTTTTAGTCTACTTTAAAGATGGATTATTCTTGATATGTACTCCATCACTTCCCCCTCCCCCGTATATCTCATAGAGAATAATTCTTTCATCAAGGAACTTATCTAAACGTTAGGTGAGATCACTACCTTTGGGAGACATTACTAAGAAACTCCTTCGGTATGTCTGTGTCTAAAAGCCCACTAAGCAGATAGTCAGGTATGGATCTCAAACATAATCTGTTAGGCCGATCTCAGGCTGCATAAGTTACTTTATGAGCTCTCGAGCTCATGGATGTAGGTGGAGATGTCCTCTCTATACGTATGGCCATGTCAATTTTCGCCATCTCCATTGCATTGAATACATCCTCTATCCACTTCTTTATATTGGAACTGATTAGGATTTCAATGGTGAAACTGATATTGTTGATTGAAAAGGTGACTGCAAAATAATAATGCAAATATTAGCACAAATGCAGGATAATAGCGATACTTAAAGCCATTAAATAATGTCTATACTGAGAATCTGGTCACACATATTATGAAGCACCTATGGGTTGAATACATAATATATGCAACTAGACCTCTACATAAAAACGATCAGAGTACACACTATCAACTCTTATGACACTACTACCGATGAGCGAATAGATCATTAAGCAATGACTTTCCTCTATCTAATGCCTTTATGCACATCTCAAAATTCCATATAAAGCCAACACCTGTGAATAGAATAACTAAACATGAGACCAGAGACATCACCCAACATACAAGCAGAAAAATTCAAAATACTGACTTGAAAGGCCACTATGGTAACTGCAATCTCATCAGCTCCTAAAAGGGCCATAAACACAAGGGATACATCTTTATATTATCTCACATTCTTTATGGGCATATGATATATGGCAATGTAACATCAATAAATGCAAAACTCGAATACACAGATTCATTGTCAGAAACTAGTGCTGAAGACATTCTTTAAAAATTTTAGTTGAGACTTTTTTAGCAAAAAATCTCATTAGAGCGACTATCTTACGTCACCAAACATTGAACTGACCACCCGAGACATGAGAACCTTATGTATCTCCCTTATGGCAAGTTCGTTGCATGAAAATTCATCCAAAAATGACTTTAGAATGTCTCAATTCCTTTTTTTAGTGAAATTACCAATGTAATTAATCCAAAAAATGAAAAACTCAATTTATGAATTTCTTGGACCTGAAAACTAACCCAAAATATCCCGGGGCACCTTTACAAGAATTCTAAAATATTTGATTTTTTTTGGTACTGTAACACTGACGTCAACGTTTACTATAGCATTGACGTCAGCCGTTGACATCACTATGATGTCAATATGTGCGTGCAATGAAGAGGTGCGTGCTATACATGCGCTAATTGTGATACACCACCCGACCAAATGCCCGCCCACACATCAACTGCGATAAACACGCTGACACGTGGCTTACCCTCATCTACACACGTGTCGATCACTGACAACGCCAAACAAACCACCCTCTCGGTAGTTATTGTGTTTGTATGGTGCGTGCATTGCCATACACGTCTCCCATTGGCTGGGCACGTACGGCTCACACACCAGTTAATTCTACAGTCCTCGTGCACTGTGCACACATTAGGCATGTGTCTCTATCGACTGCTAATATTTGGAGCAATTTCGACAAGTTTCGACCTAGTTTTTCCAACTTCAAGGCTCATTTTCAACCCATTTTTTAAGGCTAAACATATGTATACTACTTTTATGCCATAATAAGCAAGAAAAAACTGAAAAATGAAGTTAACTCTTCGAGAACCTTATGGAGAAAAACATAAAAATCTTCATTTTTAGTCGCCCGATCACGTCACCTCATTGATACCACATGTAATACGTAATAGAACCTTAGTTATGTATCTCGGATCAAACATGAAAGAGAAATAAATAAAGAAATGTAAAAAATACCTGATTTTGGTTTCATAACTTCAAACGAGCTTTTTAAGGCCAAAATAAGCGCGAATCCACCCTCACCTTCACTAGATTTGCTCACCGGGATATAGTCAATGTCTTTCTATAGTTTCTCAAAATGTGAACCTCTGAATGAGTTTGAGTAACTTTACATTCACGAATGACATGAGCAACTGTAGGAGACCTTAACTTCTTTATATAACATCCATATCGGGCTTTCCCATCACAGGCCTGATATAGGTCTGGTCTACGTTGATCGGGATTGATTTTTCTCCTAGACTTCGGCTCAGTGACTTAGATAAGACCTTATGGAAAATTTCAAAATTATCGAACAATTCTCACTCAAAGCTATTACTAAGTTGTTTTACATAAAGGAAAGTTGAGTGTTTGAACATCCAAATTGATGGAGTTGACAAAAATTGAAGATCGAATGTCGGGTTCTTAACGAATAGCTTGATATCATTTTATTAAAAGTTCTTTGAAAATTTAGTTGCACTAAGAATAATGAATTTCATGTTTCATCAATATTGTGTAAGGTATGTGAGCCTTACTATACACTTTAGCAATGTATAAGATAAGGTTGAATAACATATACAATCGAAAGGATTAAAGCAAATCCATAGTTTGTTAATAACTAAAAGAATTTGTAGTTGGAATTTAATGAAATTTAATATGTGTTAGTAGCTCCTCTTAAGTTTATAACGGTGTGAAATTTTGAGCTTATCATAATAAGAACATGTTTAACGAAGAAAGCTTGGATAGTAACCAAGTCTTAACAAAATAAATGACAATCTAAATCCACTTAACACCAGCACATCAAATCGAATTTGCAGTAAAAAAGATGGAACCAAGATTGTCATAATAGAGAGTAGATTTGATGTGAGATAATCTAATTTCATTTGTAAGGGAGGTGATCTAATAAAGTTCAGTAGTAGTGAAAAAAATACTTATGTTTTCACTATCAACATTTGACCTAGCAATAGTGACTTGTTTCTTGCCACTTTAGGAAATGATATTAGGGCTAAAAAAATATAACAGTAACTATATGTGGAATGACACTCATTAGGGAAACCATTCTAGTCAGCATCACAGTAGGCCTACAGTACTATGATAGCGCATAATATGTTTAATCACAGTCTAAACAATGTAAAAACTAAAAGACTTTGTTTATCACGAATTAGATATCAAGGCAAGTGAAAAAAGATGATTACGAAATGAAATATCATAGTTTTTAGAAAGAGGTAGAAGAGGGGTAATAAGTGTGTTAGTAGGTTTGAATTGGTCAGGGTATGTGCAAAGAAGATCTTAAGTATATTGTGTGTTTTTAGAAGAAGCCTATGGGAAATTTTTATGGTTTCGATGCTAAGGAAATGAAGAATGACACTTAAATATTTTATAGAGAAGGCCAAGTCAAGATCATAGACAAGTGAGGTAATAAAGGAGTGTAAAGAACCTCTAAGACATCATCCATAAAACTAAAATGAAGGTTATATGAGAAAAGGTTTTATAAATAAAAAAAGAGATGTCAAATTTAAAGAAATTAAAATTAAGGTCAAGAATTTTCTGACTTAAGTGATGAAACTAAGCCTAACTGGCTTGCTTGAGGCCATAAGGAGATTTCTGAAGGTGACAAACATAATAAGGATGGTAAAGGTCTATAGAACTAAGAGTTGAGACATAAAAACCGATTCTTGGAGATGGCCATGAAGTAGGTATTATTGACGTCAAGTTGAAGAATGAACCAAATTTTAGATATGTACATATGATCATATGATGGAGAGTTAGATGTAAGAGAGTAGGTTAAGTCAAAGTATTTGATGAAGAAACCAAGGGAGTAGGTAAGGAAACTGGTTGAAACAATAAAGCAATGGTATGGCAGAGGAAGAAAAGGAAGGGGTATCAATGAGAGAGGGTTTGGCATATGAAAAGTTTTTTTCAAGAAAATGAATATGGTAAGAGATGTAAAGTTTGGAACTTATAGGATAAAGTATCAAGGGGAAAAATAGCCAAGAAAGATATATGGGGTGGATTTTTATTATAAGTTTGTTGGGACAAGTAAAGTCCAGAAAAGGAAAGCAAATAAAATAAAAAATACAAAGATTAGATAAAGTAGGTTTAGCATAAAAAAGTAGTTCATATGGACAGTTATGATGAAGAATATTAGTAAGTAATAAGTTACTAAGATAGATAATAGTAGAGAATTATTCAATCTATAAAAATTTGAGGAGAGAGGCATAGAGAAGATGAGTGAGACCTATTTTAGTAATGTGATAAACTTTGCATTTAATGAGACCATTTTGCTGAGGAGTACAAGACTAAGAGAAATGAAAGGTAATGACATGGGCATTAAGGTATTGGGTAAAAGCACCTTTGATGAGTTCAAGAGGTCTATCTACATTGAAATGTTTTAATCTCAGTAGAGAAAATAATTTTAATTATAGTTTTGAAAATTTGAAAACAAAATAGTACATTAGATTTTTAAGCTAAGGAGAAAATTCATGTATAGTGATATGTGTAATTTATATTATGTTTTTATATGTGTTTTAGTGTGTTTATTAGATGATTTTTGCATGTATAGACTTAGAATTATGTTAATGTGATTGTTTGTTTATGTTTTAAGTGTTAGGTGTTTTAGAGCATGATTTTGGATCTTAATCTTGTGTTTCTTGATGTGTTTGATATGTTTGTTAGTGATGGAAACCAGGTAAGTGAATAATGAAGAAAGTTAGAATGTGTATGGGTTATATGATAGAGTCACGATCGTGCATGCTATGTCACGATTGTGATAAAAGGTTTTCTCCAGTGTTATAATTGTGACACGTGACATGGGAAAATTTTCATCTTTTTTTATGTTTGGGGCAATTTTGGAACCAAATGACGTGGGAAAACCTTAGAATCACCCCTAAGACCCTAAAATACTATAAAAAAAACATAAAACACTCCAAAAAAAGGTTGCCACCATCTTACTAAAATGGATCAAACAAGGAGGATCAAAAAGAACATTAGAGATTTCCAAATTTCTAGATTTAGTTCCAAATGAAGTTTTTCTTTCTTTCCTTTTGTCATTTTCGTTGAACTTGATGTGTAAATTGGATTTGAAGATGTTATTTACGCCTATGATGTTATAAATTTCCAGACTAAGATTTGTTCTTAATTTGTTTTGTGACTTTGATCTTTATTGATTTAATACAACTTCTGTGTTATGTTAATGGTGCATGTTTATACTTTGAAAATAAATCGAGAGAGTGAGTCAAAAGTTATACGATTAATTTTCACAATGAGAGTTAATGAATTAATTTGTCACACGATTAACAAATCAAATATCATTCAAAGAAAGATCCTGTGTGAGAACTTGGTTATTCGATAGATAACTTCAGAACTAATTGAAATGTTAGGGAAAATGTTATGAATTGAGAGATTACAATTCTAGAATTTTTAGATTCAATTAAGGTTAATCAATTAGGTTTAATTGGTTAGGTATTAAGAGAGAGTAATCAAACCCTTTGAAAATTTAGGATCGACACATAATTGAATCAGTAATTATTAAGGGAGTAAAATAATGAAAGAATAAATGCTAAGCTTCATCCTTGATCATCCTTACATAATTATGGCAGCTCAATTTTTATTTGGTAATTTGCTTAATTTTGTTTGATTGCTTTAATTTCTGTTATTTTCTTTCATTCAAATCATATTTTAATACTTTAGACAAAGTTAGGTTCACTTAGTTTTAATTATTTCCTTATGGGATCGATACCTTTGATACTACAATTTTACGATCCATATACTTGCAGATGATGTTATAGTTAAAACTTGCTTAACAAGTTTTTGATGCTGTTATTGGGGAATTAGTTTAAGATTATTTGAATTCCTTTTTTCTAAGGAAATTTTTTCCTTTCTTATGTCCATGGTACTGCATGCACACAAGAATTACTCGGAGTTTAAGCAAGGTTGAAGACACTCTAATTGTTGATATCACAAGGCAAGAATGGAAAATCCAAAGAGCGAGACTCTAAAAAAAGATCGAAAGAACAATCACAAAATAGTATAACCAAGGAAACTAACAGCGAAACCTTATAGATTTCACGAGGTCAAGGTTCAACATTGCACATCAAGGCATCACTTGACCATCGATGCAAGCAATATTGTTTGAGATCAAGCCAGCATTGCTAAATATGTTGCAGACCAACTTGTAGTTTTATAGGTTAGCTAATGATGATCCTGACACCCGTTTGGTGAATTTTCTTAAAGTATGTGATACTTCAGATATAATGGAATATCCGATGATGCCATTAAGATAAGGCTCTTTCCAATTACACTAAAGCATAGAGTTAAAGCATGGTATCACTCTCTAGACCCTACAAACATCACAACATAGAAACAGTTGATACGTGCATTTTTAAGCAAGTACTTCCCTCTATCAAAGACAATGAGGTTGATAAAGGATATTATGAATTTCCAACAAAACGACGGGGAGTCACTATACAAAGCGTAGGAGCGATACAAGAACTTCACAATACCCTATGTGGTTGGTGAATTAGAATTTGCAAATTGTTTATATGACTTAGGCACAAGTATAAATCTTATGCCTTTGTCGATCTTGGGGCTCAACGATGTGAAGCTAAGTTCAATGCTTATTTAGTTGGTGGATCAATACATAAAGAAACTACTTGTTGCAGTGGATGATATTATCATGAAGGTGGACAAGTTTATTTTTCCTGTGGATTTCGTCGTATTTGATTTCTAAGAGGATAAAAATTGTCCACTAATTTTTGGATGACCCTTCATGAACACTAGAAATGAAAGGACCCATCCTAGAGTTCCCTTTCCAGAACCTAAGTGGAGCCCTCCCGATGACCCCACAGTAGCCCTCTAATTGATATCTAACTCAATTGAAGGGTTCCCGTAAAGACCAAGTCATTTAACTATTAAAAACCTTTTATACTTTAACTCTTACAAACGCAGAAAATAATGGGAACTTTTTTTAAAACATTTTATTAAAAATTTTGGCAGCATAACTATTGCTTTTCTAAGATTCCCAAATCTCAAAAACCTACATAACACATTTTAAAACACTTCTATATTCACACCAATTTCTCAACTACAAATTATGGACTTCAAGTCCACTCAGAAGCAACCCCAAACAAATAATACTCAACAATCACTACAATAAACTTTAAAAAGCTAAAACATATTCAAGCATTTCATTTAAAAGACTTTATAAACATCCATTCTTTACACCAATGTACATATCAAAATGACACAAGCATAGCATCACCCAATAATACAACTAATCTTATGACGAAGTCCTAATTACTACAGCAACTGTACGCATACTTATGGTGGGTTGTTTAAAAACATAAAAATAAGGGTGAGCTAAAAAAGAGTTCAATGAGTGTAATCAGTTTACTAAAAGTTAACTTTTTATAACAACATAACTAAAATATTCCATACAATCATAAAGCTTATGGTAAAACATTTTCAATAACAATTTATTCATGCATCATTAAATCTGGTAATAACATAATATTTCGTAAAATACAATTTCAAATTTTCTAAAATACTATTTCAAAATTAAACTCATAATATAAAAGTTTCTATTTTCCATTTTCCTTTTTCCTTAAATAATAAACAGTAGTGGCAATAAGTTTTCTGAAAACTTTAATACTGAAAATAAGCCAACCATAAGAATTGGTATCATACGGTACCTCTCAAGTCACTTTTAACATAAATAGTAGCAGAATTACTATTTTCATGACTTTACTTTCTCAATATAGCCCACCACTAGTTTTTTTATCATACGATACACTAGGCCTAAATTCATATAGCTAGTTCTGCATCGCTTACCCATGACCGGTTAACCACTAGTTACAAAGCTAGTTCTGCATCGCTTACCCATAATAGGTTAACCACTATATACCGATAGTTACGAAGTTGGTTCTGCATCGCTTACCCGTAACAAGTCACATAGCTTATTCTACATTGCTTACCTGTGACTGGTTAACCACTATTTATAGAGTTGGATCTATATCGCTTACCTGTAATAGGTTAACCACTATAAATATACCTTTATAATAACATGTATAAAGCCTAGCAGTGTACCGTAGGCAAAAGCATCTCTTACATTTACGACTTATCTTATTTTCCAAATCAAATATGGAAGGATTGATAATTGAATAATTTCAATGTAACTCCCAATTATATAAAATTTAACTTTGAAATTAAAACTCATATATTTCCAAAGCATACACCTATACTAGCAATATTCACTTGTAAAATATCATTTGAATAAAACTCAGTATAAATATTCTTTTCATGATCAAATGAAAACTATTTGCATAAAATCAATTTAAAGAACACTCATATGTCGTCATTTCTTTTGCAAAGAATTAAGTCATATAATACAGTTAAAATACACTCACAATTTTGCACACTTATCGCTAAACACTGTCACGCATTCGATGACCCTCCTTTACCTATACAAAACACATTTCGCTTAGGCATTAATTTCCAAATTAGGAAATAAGGCATTAAAACTATATATTCGGTTTAACCGAATTCAAGATTTGCATCTAATTGTGTAATACGCATACTAATCATATTTCTGCTTACTTTGGTAAGCTAACATATTGGTCACCTTCTCTAAATCTAACTTCAAAAGTCACTTAAATACCATTTTTTATCCACTATAGCTTACCAATTCCTTCAAAACAAAATCTCACCTAATTTAATTCACCATGTCACAATCATGCATGATGAGTTATGGTTATTACCCATATCTAGAATCCATATCTTCACTTATTCCTTAATTTTTATATAGTAAACATTCAAATTCAGTTTTGAGATCTTCTAGACATTTGTTCCCCTATGTCTTTATTTTTTATATCATTAAAAACTATATCATTTCAACTTATAAATCATGAAAAATGTACCAAATATCACAAGTTGTTTCAACACAAGGGCAGTATCAAGTTACCATCTTCGATCTCAAATTTCAATATCATTCATCAAGAATTAGGTTTAGTTCTCTCTTAGAGATTTTTAGTAATATTTTTTAAGATTTAGTTTCAATTAAAATCACTCAATTTGGAGGTCTGTAGTCTGATTTATGGCTAAAACATTGGGACTGGTTTAAACTAGCCTAAGACAGAATTCTGCTACACGTTCCTCTCTTGTCATATTCAATCAATTTTAGGTAAAGTAACACTAAGAAACCACTAATCTTAAGTACATCTTTCTCACTCAAAACAAATTCATAAAAATCATAAATTTAGGTTAGCAAAACTTATCACTTTCTTTCAATCTTTTGGACAATCAAAGAATATTTAGTCTTGAACAACCTCTCTTCAAATCATGCTCAAAATCCCATCAAAAATCAATTACACTTTCCTCCTTCTCTCCTTGGTTGAAACTTCACTCTTTCTTCTCTTCTTTTTCTTCTTTTTTTTCCACTCTCACGTGCACTCTCCATTCACTCTCACGATTATGTTTAAAGAATGAAGCAAACGTTGCTTTTATACTTATGGATTACACATGTCACCTTCTTATTTGTTATCATTAATGACTCATCAAACACATCTCATCTTCTCATTGGTCATCTCTAATGACTCATCAATCACTTATATCATGTAAAAAGATCAAATTGCCCTTAATTAGTAAAAAAGACCAAATTATCCTTTAATGCATTTAATTGATCAACTAACCGAATTAAATCCCCAAAATATTCCACAACCTTTTTATTTTCAAATTGACCATGAGATACTCTAATTAAGTCAATACTTATTGATTGGATTCTTTTAAAAAATTTTGAACAGGTTTAAAATCATCAATAATCATCATTTTCCAAAAAGGGCATTTTAGTCTAATAATTTTAGATTACCTAAATTCTATTCAAACAACTTCCATTTTGATATGTTTCAGTTCCTATGGACTCCAATCCTAATTCTGGAGCTTTTCGTCATATTTTGAAATTATTTGGTAACTTTTCAATTGCTCAGAATAATTTTTGAATTAAATATGAAAATCACTAAATGTCACCGAAATCGTCCGAACTTCATTCAAAAATATCACCTAAATCTTCAAAGTACATTTAAAGGCTTTTAAAACTCATTAGGACTCATTCTGTAACGTTTTGGAGTTTTCAAAGATTTTTCAAGAAATGTTTGGTTGAGTCCAGAATCATCTCTGGTCTATCTGTGATCTTCGTTATAACCTCAATAATACATTTAAATGCTTAATTGCTCTAGTACACCATAAATAGAGCATGCTCTATAAAATGCATGTACAACACATTACACAATACAATCATCAAACTAGGATATTACAACTAAAGCACTGATAGATGTTTATTAAGGTAAATCGCTTCTTCAGATTGATGATGAGCATATGGAGTTCAGTATGAATAAAGATTTGAAACATTCAAAAGAATACAATTTTTGCATGAAAATAGACATAATGGATGAGTATATCAAAGCGCCAGAGAAGGATTATTTTGGAGAAATAAGCTATGAGGAACAAGTGACAAAGGATATAGATTTTGAGGAATGTATAGAAGTTTCAAGAAGCTGAAACAGAAGAGTGGACGAGGGTGATGACAAAAGAAGATGAGCAATTAACCTCCCTATAACACAAACTGTTTGATTCTCATCGAAGATTCAATAGATTTCGTCATTCTCGATTATGTTTATATATTATTATTAAGAAGGACGTTATTAGAATAACTTGAAGTTTCTAATTTGATTGATTATGACCTTTTTAGTATCTCACAACATGTAGCTTATTTACAAGCTACTAAACTACTATTGACTGAAATGGGTAGAAGCAAGTCATTCATAATTGACCCCGGTTGAGTTTTGAAGGATGCGAGGTCAAAAAAATGACCATAAAGTAGCATGTTAAATAATTAGATATCACAAATTTCAGTAGTTAGGTTTGTTTTGAATTCTAGAATTAAGTTTTTAATTACAATGACTTGGAATGGTTTAGATTTCCAACTTTCTTATTCTTTTCGAAGTGAATATAAGTTAGGGAAGCAAGCTCGAGGTTAAGCAAATAAACAAAAGACGATGAAAAGGAAGGCTGGTGAAGATCCTCAATTTGGTTTCCGACACCAACAAACTTTTGAAGAAGATGACATAAGAATAGTGACGACAATGTCACAACATCAAGAAGATTTACAAACACTTTACTGCTCAAGTCTTCAAATTCTATCTCTAACACCGTCACCACCTCGATCACCTTAATGTGTTTCATGCTCTTATCTTTTCTTTATGTTATGTTTGTTATTTTCTTATATATGTAATGCTTGTTCTCTCATATGAGAGGACAATTTTTTGTCTAAGTATTGGAAGGTTTACATTGTCATGCCATCATGAGTGTGAATTTTGCATACCATATTGTTAGTTTTCTTTATTAGGTTGACATAGTGTGAGTATATGTGTGAATTTTGTGAATATTCAATGGCAATGACTTGATGGAAGTAGTTTAGCTTTGAACATAGTCATTGAATTTGTAATGGCATATTGGCTTGTGAAATTTATGTTTCAAGTATCTTTGGTTGAATATGTATGTTTGACGTCAGTTTGTTCATCTTAGGAAATTTGTTATATAAATTTATAATTATAAGTCAATTGAATAAGTTAGCATCATTAGTAATCTTTCATGAGGATGATTGGCTAAAAATAAATGAGGTAAGCTATGTGAAATGTGTTAAAAAAAAGTGTCTTAAATAAGTAACTATTCTATTGACCCTTGGGTTATAATAGAGCTAGTAGCTAGTTGAGAATGTGATATAGCTGAGTAACTGGGGCCATTCACGACAAAATATTTTTCTTCGCATAAAAAGGCTAGAATGACATTACAACCAAGTTAATTAGTAAAACGTGGCCTAGTTGAGTAACTGGGAGACTTTCATGACAAAATGTTTGTTTTCACGTCAAAAGACTAGGTTAACATTAAAGAAAATTAAAAGGTGGCGTTTTGATAAATAAATCATACTAATCTTTGAAAATAGAAAAAAATATTTCATGAAAGGATACATTGTTATATTTGCAATTTTAGTTGATTGGTAATCATTAATGTATGTGTACAAGTGTTATAAGTGAATGAATATGATGTTAATGTTTTGATTAGTATGTATATTCAATCCAAAGTTCTTAAGCATGAAATGCATAGGTTAATATGTTGGCACAACTTGAACGATTGATGTTTATGGTTAAATTGATTTCATAAAGTTAGATGTCATTGTCTCATTAGTGCATGCTGCATGAATGCATATGTTTATGTTTATGTTTGGTTTGTTTAAGTTTGTGTTTCATTTTTACTTGAGGGCAAGCAAAAGTTTAAGTGTAGGGATTTGATAGGTGTAGTTTATATTATGTTTTCATAGGTGTTTTAGTGTGTTTATAGTTGTTTATTAAATGATTATTGCATGTATAGGCTTAGAATTATGTTAATGTCATTGTTTGATTGTGTTTTAAGTGTTATATAGTTTAGAGCATGATTTTGGATCTTAATCTTTTGTTTCTTTAGGTGTTTGATGTGTTTATTAGTGATGGAAAGCTTATAAGTGAAGAATTAAGAAAGGTGGAATGTGCATGGGTTATATGACAAGTCATGATCGTGCGTGCTATTTCACGATCATAACAGAAGGTTTTTTTCCAACGTCACGATCGTGATAGACACATCCCAGACGTTATATTTTTCATTTGTTTTGACGTTCAAGGCCAATTTTAGAAACAAATGACGTGAGGAAACCTTAGAATCAACCCTAGGACCCTAAAATACTATAAAAGAACATAAAACATCCAAAAAAGTTAGTCACCATCTTAATAAATTGGATCAAACAAGAAGGATCAAAAAGAACTTTAGAGATTTCCATATTCAGTTCCAAATCAAGTTTTTATTTCTTTCCTTTTGTCATTTTCATTAAACTTAATGTGTAAATTAGATTTGAAGATGTTATTTACGTGTGTAATGTTCTAAATTTCCAAATTAGGATTTGTTTAAGTTGTTTTGTGACTTTGATATTTATTGATTCAATATAATTTTTGTGATGTGTTAATGGTGCATGCTTATACTTTGACAATAAATCGAGAGAGTAAGTCAAAAGTTATATGATTAATTTGCGCAACAAGGGTTGGTGAATTAATATGTCATATGATTAACAAATCAAATATCATTCGAAGAGAAATCTTGTGTGAGAACTTTGATTATTCAATAGATAACTTCAGAACTAATTAAAACGTTAGGGAAAGAGTTGTAAATTAAGAGATTACAATTCTGAATTTGCATATTTAATTAAGGTTAATAGGTTAGGTCTTGAGAGAGAATAATCAAATCCTTCGAAAATTTAGGATCGATATATAATTGAATCAATAATCATTAAGGGAGCAAAATAATGAAAGAATAAATCCCAAGCTTCATCCTTGATCATCCTTACATAATTATGACAGCTTACTTACTATTTGGTGATTTGCTTAATTTTGTTTGATTGCTTAATTTTTTTATTTATTTTCATTCAAATCATGTTTTAATTCTTTAGACAAAATTAGGTTCACTTAGTTTTAACTATTTCCTCGTAGGATCGACACCTTTGCTATTACAATTTTACGATCCATATACTTTTGGATAGTGAGCGTTTTAGTATAGGTAAAACTTGCTTAAAAATGAAAACTATCAAATTAAATTACAATAAGGACACAAACATTTTTAGCTTAGGGGTGTACTAATCAACCAAACCCCCAAACCTATTTATGATTAATAAATAACAATCAATATTAATTATTAAACTTTCACACAGTATAACAAAGATTTTTCCTTGTGATAAATCAAAAAATAAAATGACTATATAAGCTGAATATTTTTAATGAATAATACATTTTCATAATAAATTATCAATTATATTTTATAATTTAAAATAATTACATTTTAAATAAAAAATTATATTAATTTAAATTTGACTTTTGTTTAGTATGTTATTTATTGTTACTGATTATATTGATGTTAATAATTAAATAGAATTTTATTTATATAAAAAATAATAATTAAAATTAAGAAATAAAAACTGAAATAACACTAAAAAAAGAAACATAAATGATACTAAAATGAGTTTTTTTTTTTTGTGACAAGAAGGGATGAAAACAGAATTAGTATGGGTGCTACTTGAAGATTTTTTTTTAAAGGTAAGTAAACGAAAAACGTTACACGCTAAGTCTGGGGAAACAAATTCCCGATAGATCCTATAAAAGGATCAAGTGGCACCCAATGGGTATTGTGTTAAAATGATGGACACTAATGTCAAAATTACCGACATATTTGGCTAATCAGTCGATGCATCTGTTGCTCTCTCGGTAGATGTGCCGATGAGCAACAGTCCAGTTTATAGTGAACAGCTTATGGATACTCCGGACGATTGGATTGGGCGTCCTGGAACGGCTGTCTGCAGAAAATAAAAGATCGAACACCACCTTACAATCGACCTCGAGCTCAATTCGGCAATAGCCTAAATTTTATGTCAGCGTGAGCCTAATAAATACCTCCCAAAATTCGGCATTTGCCGGAGAGCACCGTACTCGAAGAGTGTTAATCAGTTACTTGGTCGTTAACTAACGTTCGAGTTCACGTTTTATTGGAATATTTCCCTTTTCCCAACTGTTAATCTAGACTGCCATGAGTGACGGGTTCCATGACGTCAAATGAATTCAACCATTAAGTCTAACGGTAGTCCTTTATGGCAAAAATATACACTGACAGATACTTCAGTATACTGTCGTATCCAAGCAGTATAATGAAAGGCCTGGGAGGGGTCAAGCTTTTAGGATGACATGTATCGTTGTTTTGTGTAGAATTCTTAACGTTGGATCTTAAAAAAACTCAAGAGATTTAGTTTACGTAATAACTCAACGCCAATGAGACTTTCAGAAATTCATATATGCCAATGAGTTAATGGAAAGAAGTTAGAAATCTATGAAAACTCGCACTTATATATATATACCTAATTTAATCATTAAGATATATTTAATACACTCTAAAATATATAAAATATAAATTATATAACTCAAATAAATTATTAAACAAGTATTTAAAATTAAGTAATAAATTTGATTTAAATAATTATTGAAAATTAAAAACTCTAAATGTCTAAAATTGAGTTTATATATATTTCAATTACTTGAACATTTTTTAAAATTTGCTCCAACTTCAAAAACCACCTCCCAAAAAGATGCCATTGATATATGCTAAAGGCATGAAACTTTTATAATGAAAAATGTTGAAGCACTTCGTGGTATGATTATAAGTCTTAGGCTATATTTGATTAGACGTAAAGTTTTTAATGAAATAAAATGATTTATAATAGAATGGAACATAAATGGATGTAATATTAGAAAATTATTGTTTGGGATGGATGAAAAGGTTCATAATGTAATATAGTGAAATGTTGTTTGGATGAAGAGTTTATAATGTAATATAGCGTGTCATTTTACATTCCATCTTAAACTCTCCAAATTAGAGGTTTTCTATTTTTGCTATTTAGGATGGAATGAGATGTAATATGAAACCCTTCTCTTCTATTCCATTCCATTTCATTATAAAACCTCCTCCCAAACGATAGAATAATAGAACAATACATTTCATTCCATTATAAAACCCCCAACCCAACATAGCCTTAGTATATATTTATCAATCTCACTTTAGAACATACTTTTAAATTTTGATCTTTTTAAGATGGTCAATAATTATTCATATAATTTAGTTTTAATCTTCATACTATTAGAGCCTTGAAACTTGCAAGTATAAAATTTTGTGTTCCCTATATTCTATAGATTAATTATGGAAGAACTCAAGCTTAAATTATAATCATTCCACAAATGAATCAGTTTTGTATCAATCAAATTAGGCTCCAACAACTAGCTTATGTGGCAATCGCAACCAAATTCTTCATCTTTTTCTTAAAGTCTACACGCGCTCCATCATCTAGAAAAGAGTGCTGGCGAACTTGAAGTCTCACTAAAAGTAGAGTACAAATCTAGCTTATACCTTGTGGCTAACACATAACAGCCTAACAATTTCATGGTGGCTTGGCACACTGTTGTAGAAGATACCACTAGCTACAATATATGCAATTCATTAGAAGAACGATTATCACTAAACAATGTTGAAAAGGAAGGTCTTTTGAAAAATATGTTAATGACTTTCAAGAAAGGATCAAAATCCTTAGGTAATTATGTAAAAGAATTCAAATCAATTTCCAATAATCTTATAGCCATAAGAAACTTGTTGAGTGCTTTGATAAAGTCTTCCAATTTTTTTGAGGTGTCAGAACCAAATATGAAGGCTTTTGAATAGATATGGCAACTAAACCTCTTTATCCTACATTTAATCATCTTATGCTTGCTTTATAAAGATACAACCTAACCCTTCACGTCTCAAAAGGAAGAAATTATATTAAATCTAGCAAATCTCTTGTCAGTCAATATAGACATGGTAATAACATTAAGGAAATTAAAGAGGTTTTAGTTTGAAAGGTTAAGGTATCACTCTACCTGGTCATTATAACATTATAAGTTTAAATACTAACAATTCCGACAAAGAGAGGTTAAAATATGCTAAAAAATATAAACAGGGTAATAAACATATATGTTAGATTTATGGAAAAATGAACACAAGGCTTGATAGTAATAAACAAAAATGACCGTTCTTTGACATGGATTTAAGAACAACTGTTGGCTTAGATCCCATATTGGTAAAAAAAGAACATATTAGCCTCCATTAAGACTATATAAAGAGACATATGCTTAAGGTTTTAGATATCCCAAAATCTCTGTCCTATAACCTTGTGTATTAATTCTTAGGGTGAATTGTGAGATCTTCCTCTTATAATCTTTGTTTTCTATAGTGGAAAGTTTTCTATTCTTGCCTGTGGTTTTTCCCTATATTCATTAAGGGGTTTTCTACGTTAAATCTTGTTTGTCCTTTTACCTCAAATTCTTTTATTGGTGTGTTTGATCTATTCAGGTAGAGTCCATCTCCTATTAGTGGTACCAAAGCCCAAAGGTTGCTCAAGTATGCTTTGCGGTTGCAGCATAGTCTGATCTTCCATGCCATCAAACAAGTTTTTCTTTGGTGTTTTTATGGGTTAAGGGTGGTTTTATTCTCAAGTTCTTGTTGTTATTTTTTGGGCATTTTTCGCTAGTATTTGAGGTGATTGAGGGCATGTTTAGGAAAAGCTCTATCTAAGGAGACTGAGTTTTAAGTGGGACTATTTATGACCCCTCTAGCCTTTCCTGGGAACTTTCCTAGTGTATTACAATCTTATTACATGTTAAATGGAGGTAACTCGATGCGATTTCCCTTTTTTTATGAAAGGTAAATATATTGAATCAAAAATATGTACACGGTCCTTGGGGCATACCCTGACCAAAGTCTGTAATCAGACTATCAATGTCATCTATACATCCAAAAAGATCAAAAGGTAATTAGTTTCGTAGGGTACAACCTATTCAAGATCTTATACATTATAGTTTTTATCTTATATACTACATCAAAGCTCGTAACAGAAGCAAAATCTAACTGAATAGCATTCCTCGTCTTCCACACCGTATATATGATACACATAAATGCGAGTTGTGTGGCTTTGCTTCTTAGACGCGCTCCAGTGTAATCTCTCCGAATCCTCTTGATGGCACTAGACAGCGTAGACATGGTTCGTGTCAATCCTAACCATCCTTGGATAGCATTCCAAACCTCACCTATAAAAGAACAATTTAAGAAGATATGATCAACATTTTCTGGTTTAGCATTACAAAGTCTACATGTGCGGTCAGTCTCCATAAATAGAAAGTTGTCCTTTGTTGGTAGTCTATTTCGAAGACTAAGCCATGCAATGAAGGAGAATTGGGTGGTATGTATTGTTTCCAGATAAATGACATCCAAGGACGGCTATTGTATTTAAGTCGTAGCAGCTCATAGACTTTATGTGAAGAACGAACTCCATTTACACATAATTTCTGCATCCTACTGACTACTTCCCTACGGCCTCCCAACTTATCCACCAAGGTATTCCGAATTAGTGCTAACCTCTTCATTAAGGGTGAGTCTTGAGTTTGAGGTTCCCATTCCTACACTGATGATCTCTTTAGATATATCTCATGAATCCATCTCACCTATAGTGTTTAGCATAGATATTCCATAACACTTCAACAATAGGGTCGAATTCCATATTTTGCAATTTTTCAATCCCAGACCACCCTCATCTTTTAGGACACAAATATTGCCCCATGCCACCCTAAAATGCTTGCCTCCTCATAAAAATAACTTGCAAATGGAAGTTATTCTCTCAAGGATAGTTACTGGAATGGGAAACTCCTGAAGCCAAAAAAATTGCACCCCTTAGATTACAGATTTAATCAACTCAATTCTTCCCGCATATGAGAGAAACTTACCATTCCAATCATTGATATAAGTCTCGATTGATTCAATCAATACCAAGAATTGGGCAACCGAGACCTTCCTAGGTGCCAAAGGGACCCCCAATTATCGAATAGGAAACTCGCCTATAGGATATTCGACTATCTCCTAAGTGTCATCCCTATCTCTTCCAAAGACTCCAGCCAAGTATAGGTTTGATTTGGTTGGATTCACCTTTAGCCCTGCCACTCTTTCTAACTCTCTCAAAGCAGCCACTAGTTTATGAATAGAGGTAAAATCTCCTCTAGAGAATAACATAAGATCATCTGCAAAAGTAATATGAGTGATACCAAAATTTTGACACTTCGGATGGAAATTAAAATGGGTGTTGATGGTTCTCTTTTTTAGCAGTCTTGACAAATATTCCAAACAAAGAAGAAATAGAGTAGGTAATATAGGATCACCCTATCTCAGTCCTCGCCTACCTTTAAACATACCATAGAGTGTACCATTTACTGATATTGAAAAGGAGGAAGAAGTTACACATTCCATAATCCACTAAATAAACTTAGTAGGAAATCCCAGCCCTTTCAGCATATCCTCAAGAAAGTCCCATGACACAGTGTCGTAGGCTTTAGTGATATCCAGTTTAATCATGCACCGTGGGGAAATGTGTTCCCTGGTGTATCCTCTTACTAGTTCCTGCGTTAGGAATATATTGTCCAACATACTCCTGTCTGACACAAAGGAAGCCTGAGAAGGGCCTACAATATCGCCAACAATAGAAGCCATTCGCTCCGTCAATATCTTGGTGATCACTTTATACATAACATTCAAACATGCCATCGGTCTAAAGTCTATTACTTTTAGCTCTTCCTTCATCTTAGGGATGAGTGTAATAACAGATTGGTTTAATTGTTTGAGCATCCGACCAGTAATGATGAATTCCTTCATAATTGAAATCACATATGAGCCAACCATGTCCCAATGTTTCTTGAAGAAGGCAGAGGTAAATCCATCCGGCCCTAGAGCCTTGTCATTGCCAATATCAAACATTGCCCGCTTGATCTCCTCTTCCATAACCGGGGCAGTCATTGAATCATGTGTCTCTATAGCCAAAACCAAACCATTTCTAACCATATCCAAGTTTAACCTGTTCATTTGCTCTAAAGTTTCAAGCAGCCCTTTAAAGAAGTTTACAAAACAATCTGCAACTTCTTCCAATGATTGAGTCTCAGTTACATCCTCCTTGATTAAATGAGAGATAGCATTCTTCATACCTCTCTTCCTAGCAATGACATGGCAGTAACGTGTGCTTCTATGAACTTATATAATATGTGTACACTTTGCCTTTTGCTGGAAGAATTGCCTTTCTACTTCAAACAAAAATTCAGCCTGCTTCCTTTTTATAATTGCGTCATGCTTTAGCTCTATATCACCAGGCTTATTTAGAGAAGCCTTATAAGCAAGCTGAAAATTTTCTTTAGCCTGTTTTGCCTTGATAGATATGTGGCCATATGCTTCAGAATTTAAAGCTTTCAATGGACATTTTAGGGCCTTCAACTTCGTGCAAAGAATGAATTGAGCAGTCCCAACCGCTACCTTCTCCCAACTGTTGGCTACTATATCCTAAAATTGAGGATGGTTAAGCCACATATTAAAGAACTTGAAGGGTTTCTTACCTTTAGTGTCCAATTGATTGAAGGTCACCACAATAGGACAATGGTCTGATTCGACCAGCATATCTAAGAAATGTGTTGTACATGTATACCCCAAGGTGCCCTATGCTTAATTAATGAGGACTCTATCCAATTTAGCCCACATATTATTTTTGTGCCAAGTGTAAAACTCCCCTCTAGACGAGGCATCTTCTAAGCCAAGAATCATTCAGAAATCTAACAAATCTTTAAGCAAGTATGCCGAAGGAGGTTGACATCCAAGCCTCTCCCGTGTTGAGCAAACACAATTAAAGTCCCCCATGATAATCCAAGGCATCATAGTATCCAATCCCAACTCCATTAAGTGCTGCCATAATTCCCTTCTCTTGGTTACACTATATAGCCCATATATAAAATACAACATAAAGGTATGCTGTGTTATGCGACATTGCACTTTACAATGGATAAATTGCTCTCCCACATCCAGAATATGACAATGAAAGAATATAGAGTTCCATACAATACACATTCTGCCTCCCGTAATAGATTTGAAGTTGTGATAATAATCCCACCCTTTGAATCTGTTCTTCATCATCATATCAAGACCATCAATAGAAAATTAGTTTCCATAAGGCAAGCACACTTACATTTATGTTGTCTAATTAGGTTGACAACACTATGTTGTCTTGAGGCCTTATTTAGACCTCGGACATTCCAGCATAGCATCTTCATTTTCGATTTTTGGAGGTCCTCTCACCTCCTATCCTGTTGCTTGCTTCAGTAGTACTCTTGCCTATATCAGCACTATTAATACAATCCTGAATTTGCACATTCCCACCTTCAGTCAATGTTCTATTGGTTTGTATCATCACAACCTTTCCTTTGTTTAGAGTCCTGTGAGTTTGTACCTTCTGCCATTCTCGATCCTTAGCTTTTTGAGGATCCATCCGTGCCTTAATTACCTTTTGTACCCTTCCTCCATTCAATTCCTCCCTATTCACAGTAGCTTTAGTACTTCATTCTGAAATTGTTGTCCACTCGCCTTATTAGGATTCACCTCATTATTCGATCCCGCCTGGACTCTTGTTTGTTCATGCACTTCAACCTCCTCCCGTTGATGGGGCTAATTCACAGAGCCTACATCCACTGTAGCTTCTCCTTTATCTATGGTGTTAGCATTCAGTGTATATTTTGTGCCCCTTCATTCATAGCATCCTTCAGTTGTTTCTTTTTATTTCTTGCAATGGATTTGCATTCAAATGGGTTGTGACCAAATTTCCTACAGTAGCAGCTGTAGCTAGGAAAAGTTTCATAAATAACCATTTGTGTATATCGGCCATCTCCAGGCATCTTCACTTCAAAACTTGTCACTGGCTGCCTTAATACATCAACTTCTACTAATATTCTACCATAACCAATACGTGATTTTGTACCAGTGATCTTGTCCATGCATATAGGTCTTCCAACTTAAGATCCTAGTTTCGACACCCTCTTTCATTCCACAGCTCCAAAGGAACATTAGGAAATTGCAGCCAAATAGGAACTTCCATAAAGTCTTGATAATCAAAGGCAAATCCTTGTGATAATCGTTTGAGTAGCAAATTCTTCCCAAAAAGTAAATATGCCCCCCTGCTAGCACATTAGTATGATCTTCTTCTGTATCAAATTGAAAGATTATCCATCCTTGATCATGCAGTAGAATTTTACACTTAACATCCCATTTAGCAATTACTCCTTCAAGTGCCTTCATGCCTGGAAACTTTCCCGTGAAGCATCCTATAAGACAATAGCCCCATTCTTCTTCAATTTATACCATATCTTCTTCCTCCATGGTGACTGCATCATCTACCTTCAGAAATTCCAGCTGCATTTCTTGCTTCAGCTCTCTATTGTTTGTGAATAAACTAATACACAAAGGCTTAGGTTTGGCTTCATGAGTTCCAAGGTGGATTGGGTCTGACATTTTATCAAACACCTTCGGGGTTGGTTCTTCATTTTCTGGACATTCCTCTGAATCTGTATCTTCAGTACCAACACTCTCCCCATCTATATTATCAGTCTCCTCATCAGAAGTGGATGACTCCTCATCCCCCTTTTGTTTGTCAGTCCCACCTTTGTTCATCCACTCAGTACCCACACTGGTAATTTTAATCCATGAACCACCTTCACTATTCTCAATTCCCAAATGCTTACCTTGCATTGTCTCCATGAGTATATTTGCCCAATTTTCTCCAGCACCAACATTCATTTCCTGTCTACACACCATAGTATTTTGCACACCAGCCACCTTCATCTTTGAGTGGCGGTGTGCCCTAGTCCCCTCAGTGCCGAAATTCCTACCTTGCGATGTTACTTTTGTTATATCCACTCTATTTGTTCCAGCACCAACATTCATTTCCTTCCTACCCTCCGCAGTATTCTGCACATTAGCCACGTTCATCATTGACTGACCGTGTGCCCTAAGCTCTTGTATTTCGTCATCTACACTGCCTTGAGTATTCATAGGAGGCTCTTGATTTGGGGATCTCGCCACCTGTAATCCCAATACACAGTCAGTAGTAATGTCCCGACCTTTATACGACATCTTCCACCTTTTACCCATGCCTCAATACATCGAGAAACCCAAGCAAATTTTGCCCTAAAAATGAGTCCAAGTTACTTCGTACTGTCAAGTGTAACCAGAAACGCAATCCAAACACACTAGATAGCAAAGAATTAGCCCAAAAAATCAGGAAGGAGTGTAGGCGAATCATGTTGTGTGCGATACCTAGGATAAAACCGCCTAAGGTGAGAGAGCTCACACACGCACACAGATAGCTCACTGATAACTGCGATTTCCCTTTTTCACATGAGAGAGTGGGAGTCGATTCTTGTGATCAAAGCAATGTCGACCAAATTTGATATTACAAAGTTTGACGACAGAAAGTTCTCTTTATGGAAATTGAAGATGAATGTAGTATTAGTAAAAGATAACTGCTTTGAGGCCATCAGTGCTAGGCTGACAGATTCCATAGATGACGTTAAATGGAAACAAATAGATGCCTTGGACATGTCAAATTTGCATCTTGGTCTATCGGATGATATTTTGCAAGGTGTAGAGGAAAAGAAAACAATCAAGGAGATATAAGATCATCTCACAAAGTTATATGAAACTAAGTCTCTTTACAATAAAATTTTTCTAAAGAGGAGACTCTACACACTCCGAATGTCTGAATCTACTTCAGTAATAGAGCATATCAATAGTCTGACCTCTCTATGCTCTCAACTTTCAAAGTTGGGACATAATGTAAGCCCAACTAAATGTGCGGAGATTCTACTTCAAAGTCTTCCAGATTCATATGACCAACTCATCATTAATTTAACCAATAATATCCTCACAGATACTTTTGTATTTGGTGATGTTACTGCTTCAGTTCTTAAAGAAGAAAGCAGACTTGTCAACAAGGAAGAAAGGCTAACAAGTTCGCATCAAATGGAAGCCTTATTGATGATGAGAAGACATACAATGAAGTGTGATTTCACTAGGAGTCACAAACAAGGAAGGTCGAAATCTAGAAGTAAGAAAAATCTTAAGTGTTACAACTATGGCAAGAGAGGACATTTAAAAAGTGAATGTTGATTCAAGAAGGGTGGAGACAAGGCCTCCAAAGCATCAACTTTTCAGGCATGTGTTGCCAATGGAAAAATCTTATACAGTACTGTAGCAACAATATTTAAGGAGAGGTAAAGCTCACTGATGCTTGGGTAATGGATTCAGAAGCAACGTGGCATATGACTCCTTATATGTAACACCCCACTTGTGCTGGACCCGAACCCAATATTGATAGTGATATCTGAATTCGTGCCCCGCGAGGGTGGTGTGCCACATCACTAAACAATTAAAAGTCGGAATAATTTTTTTTAAAATCACAAACATAAAGTACAGAAAATCAATAATCAAAACGGTCCACTTTGTTTTATAACCAGTTGATACAAAACAATGTAATTAACCGAAACTTTTATTAGTCATTTGGGCCCATTTCAAATTTCAAAATACAAACATTTCCAATTTCTCAAAATTATTACAAACTGTAATATTCGATTACAA
>JANIIA010052006.1:0-11309 GCA_027478495.1 Erythroxylum alaternifolium
CTTAATTTCAAATACGTATCAATTTCATTTATCCTCAACATCTCCCATATATTCTGGTCTTTAACTATTTTAGGCCTTATTTGATTCATTGTAAGGGCGAATGACTTTTTTTGTCATATAACACCATATATAATACTCTAATGATATCACTGTGATAATGATTGATATGATTAAAGTTAAATAAACTGTACATTGATCTCACATTCCTAGGAACTCCAAAATATAAGCTTTAAGCATATCTCCAACAGTTAAAACTGTTGGTAATTCATACATTCAGTCACTTGATTCTACATTCTTAGCCGCTAAATGTAGTTTCGTCACATTCCTACTAGGATGTATAGCTTAGGTTGTTTCTTATTCTTTCTCTAATAGTCTCCTTATTAGGTATACATACTTCTTATTTCAATCATAAAGTGTCGTTTTTCCTATTCAAACTCAAAATTCAACTCAACATTCTATGCTCTTCATTGCACTAGGTTTGATTACCTCAATATCTGGATTTGTGCCATTCCATTATTGAACTTTATGTTCAAGCATCAGATACAACACTATCTTTACCAGATAATTCTAATTTGTACTATTATAATCTTTCAATAATTTTATCCATTGTCTCTGTCTTATATTCAATTCTTTGAAGCTCAATAAGTGCCTCAAACTTTAATGATCTGTACATTTATATATGTCCAAAATGTTTCACTGTACATATTATATCTCCAAGCTCTCAAGCAATTACAATTACAGCAGATTCAAAATCTTGTATCAAATAATCAACTCACGAGACTTAAATTGAATTGTCTCAATGGATAAGAAATCACTTTATCTACATTAAATTGCATTCGAATCCTTGGTGTGAGTTTAAAATCTCCAAATCCACATGATATAATTAACATCGATCTTATAATTCCTCAAAATTCTCTTTACATTAATTACTCTTACAATTTACACTTTTTTCCTCAGACATTTTTGTCAAAGGGCTTAGATCAATAAAAACTCCTTGACAATCTCTAGTGGTATCCAATATATAGCTAATTCCAGAGAACTCCAGATCTCTTATACATATGCCTTGGAGTTTCTCACTTCATCATTACTTCAATTTTTCTTTGGGTCTCCCAATATGACACTTTCAAATACTATACGACCCAATATTTTATTTGATCAAGCTAAGATTCACTCTTATTGAACTTGGCAAATAATTGTTTCTACCTTTATGATATGTAAAACTTACCTCAAGTATTCAAAATATTCTCCTTAAGTTTATGAATAAATTCATTTAATAATCTATGATCATAGTCACCAATTGATTCACGCAAAAATTGGGACACTTTATTCTTCAATGCCGTGTCACTGTCGGGGGCATTGTTAACTTAAACAATTATAGCCAAAACTCAACTTGCCTATGATTAGTTCTCATAATTTCTTAAGTGACCAATTCATCAATGAGGTAGTATCATCCCATGTTACTATCAGTCTCCAAATTGACTTCTTTTCTTGAATGATTTTCTCCATTTATTCGATTTCTTCTGATTTTACATTGACTTATTCTAATTTCTAGCCTTTCATACTAGTTTCTCCACACATTTCAATTTATTTGCAATCTTAAATTCCTGTGTTGGCAACACATTCATCAGATCTAATTCGTATCTCCTGTACATATTTGCATAGAATATAGTGTGGACCTAAATTCTCCTTATATTAATAATAAGGTGACCTCAATTCAAGAATCCAATCATATAGTTAGATACTTTACATCAAACATAATGCATACATTCTTAGTAGCATATTCTACATTTTATACATGTGTCTCCGTTAGGACTAGGACTCCAATACTCACTTTTGAATCATTGCGTATTCATTTTTTATTTGTTCTTCATTGATTATTCTTAATATAAACTATCTGATTTGCGTAACCTAATTTAGTGAAATTCTTCTTCGAAGGAAGATTTCTTGCTACAAACATCTATACCATTCATGCAATCTTTGTCAATCAATTGTTATCATCATTGGATTATCAACCATTCTTATTACCTCAAGAAGACTAATTTCGATAGTTTCTTACTAGGTCATAATGTTTTGGTTACCAAAACTCGATGAAGTAGTAGACATGATTATTGTCATATATGCTTATGTATTATCAAGGTCCTCCCATTCTATCCAGAGAACTATTTCTGACAGATCACCTATTATCTTACAATAGTAATACATTGAACTTAATTAATCCTAGACAACATTTCTCCTTACTATATATATCATTCATCTCATGAAAAGTCATTTATGTCTATTTCATTCTCCTTTTATTCCTTCCTCATTTCTATCTCATTTTCCCTATTGTCATTTATTTCACCTTCCATATGTATATCGTCAGTCCATTCAGAATTATAGATGCATAATCATCATAAAATTTGGATCTCAATACCATAGACATATTTTTATGCTAAATCCTTATCACATTTATTTGACATTCATTTCAAGTCCAAGTTTAACCTCTCATGGTCTTAGAAAATTTTTTTTTCTTTCAACTTGGCTTGTACACTTTAAATCTTGTCATTTCTACTTATATCTCTATTTTCCTCAAACAATCCACGACAATGTATTCATATCTATTTCACATTTGAGGATATGCCACCATAGTACAATATTGATGTCATATTCTATAATACATCACCAATACAAATGCTTGTAATCTTTAACTTTCATATCTAACCATATACTATCTCTCATTTCTAATTATTCCCAAATTTCTGTTGTTCTCATATTCTAACAGATCATCTTTTTTCTCGCTATTTCTATTTGCTCGGGCTCGTAATAGATGCTGATGCATATGAATAATACACATGCGACTCAGACTAGGGATCAGTTGCTACTGCCTACTATGACATGTCTAAAATGCATGTAACTTGACACATATTTCCAAAAAAGCCTATGTAAGATACTAAATATGGGCTTTGATACTAAATTGTAACACCCCACTCTCGCAAGACACATACCCGACATCCTAAGTGATGTCTGAGTGTGTATCCAAGGGTGGCATGCTAAAAAAATCAGTCAAACACTCGAAACTCAGTATTTTTTTTAACTAACGTATGTGAAAATCAATAATCAATTTCTGGCCCAACCTTTTATTTCATAAACTCAAAATCACAATTACTAAAACACTTTAATCAATTTCATTTGGAAAATGTTTCCAATTTCAAAAGTTATTACATCACAAAATCATTTACAACATTTTCCAATTGGGAAATTAGCATAAACATAATGTTCAAATACACATTGCATAAAAATCACAAAATATACAAGTTGATAAAAAAATAAGAAGGTACAAATGCAAACGCGAACTGATCCCGACCTCTATTTCTTATTCAAAGGTAGTGGTTAAACTCTAATTGATTTAAGTGGGTGTCTCTTTTGAGCCAAAAAACTATTGCAAATTTTGGGGAACTCAATGAGTGACCATCCTCGATAGCTCAATCAATCATATAACACATACAGTTCACATATTTTCATATAATTTACATCATTTCTTTAATAATCATAATGCATCACATATCACTTGATCTTTCATTTCACATTTCATATTAACACGTATTATAGAAATTAGTCAAATATTTAAGTCCTACTTTCATATGCATATGCAATGCTTATGAGACTCACCTTTAATTATTATTGTTGTGACCGAGTGCCTTTTTATTAGCCCATATCCCTTGTGGATACCGGGCTACCCATATCCCTCCTAAATACCGAGTTGTATCAGATAATGTCCCATATCCTTTAGTGGATTCTGGGTACATTCACAACTGAGCCTGAGACTCTTTTCATGTTTTGAACTTTGAGCTCTTTTTCACTGGTGACTTCATCACAACTGCCTTTATCTTACATGCATTCATGAAACGAAATGTGTAGATCACATATGATCAATAGTCACTTTCTTTCACTTTGCACTTCATCGGAATTTAGTCCGACATCCAACATATTATTTGAGAATCACTTTTTTATTCATATGCATATTCACATTCAGATCACCTTTATCATCAGACCTTAGTCCAGCATTCAACATAATTGTTGAGCAACATTTATTTCATCACATTCACATACAAATTGCACTTCAATATCACATTCATACATTAGGTCTCAGACCTTTATTGTCTGCCTTCAATATAAGTAAATGGCATTCATATCAATCATATTCACATTGCATAATAATCAAAACTGTAGTCATTCAATGTAGAAACTGAAATCAAAACAAACAATGAAATGAGACTATCTAGGTCGACTCACAGTACACCAGATTAAAGCTTCTATGATCTGAAAATGTCTGGATGTGGATGTTTATCCTACACATCAACATTATGCAATACACACATTGCACACGCATTACGACTTTGCACAATCTTAAGTATTCATTTAAGCACAAATGTGTATATGGAGTATATACAATGCATGCTCAATGACAATCCTGGGTATCTTTCAATTATTCTCATCACATAATCATACATATTTCCAAACTCACGTAAGTATCATTTATACTTATGGTTAATACCTCAATAAAACCATAAAAATTACAATTCATGACTCATTTCTTGAATTTAGATTTTTCCTAAGACAAACTTTTGGTTCAACATTCTATGATCAATCTAATAGTGAAAATGAAGTAATTTGATGTTACTTTCTTCAAAACAAATGTTCATCTATCTCTTAAGTTTCTAATGATATCAAGATCATTTAATTTGGTTCAGTATCCTATGAGTTATGCTCAAAATACTACAGACTATGTATAATTGAACTTTTGTCTAGTTCATGATCATTCCCTCAAATTGTACAACTCATAACTTTCAATTCATATATCTAAAAATTACAAACTTAGTACCAATTCAAAGATAAGAGAATGAAATACAACATTTATGAAGACACCTATACCTAATTTAGCCTATATCCATTCAGATGTTTTGAAAACATTAAGACATAATTTCTGTCTCTGGTAGTACTCCAACCTCAATCAAGACTCAATTTTGCAAAAAAATTGAAAAGTCTTAGAAATAGAATTAAAATTAGACTTCTTCAAGAAAGTTGTAGAACTATGTCTTTAGTTTAATCTAAATTAATAATTACCTTATTTGGACATCTACAGCTCAAGATATCATCAAAAACCCAATATATGTTTAGAGGGCATCTCTTGCGCATTACCTTCTGGGATCGCAATGCGAATGCGACTTCCGTAGTGCCATCGTGACATCGGCAGAGTGGCGATCGCGACCTGCATCTCGCCGAAATGCCCTCCCTTGCTTTTTTTTCTTTTCCTAACTTCACATCCATTTTACACCTAGAAAATGAGGTTTTTTTGCAAAGTCATCTTCTAAACAATTGTTAATCTATGCCTTAAGATTATAAAGGACTTAAGGTCATACAATTTGGCTCAGTATTCTAAAAGTTATATACAATTTACTCCATGCTGTTCAGAAACAGAGACAAAATTTGAAACTCAAATTCAAGACATTTGTCAACACTCTTAGTGCCAGAATTCAAACTCAATTTCTTTATCAAAATTGTATTCATTCATCTCTCGTTCAATATAAATCAACAATCATCCTATTTGGATATTTGTAGATCAAGATATGTCCCAAAAATGACACATGTTCAGTTGAACCACTACATCTAACACATTTCCAGCACACTTCCTCATCAATCTCTTCTTAATTCATCTCTTTTGCTTAATCTATCACTTATAACTTATATCCACATCATTTTTTCTTCAATAATAACCCAATATCAGTTCAAGATCATCTATACACGATTCAAAATCCATGCTTGATCATATACACACAAAAAAAACACATAGAATGAACTTTCTATCTCAAAAATCATCTCAAAAACAACTTATTAATTATCAACAAATCAAATAATCAAAACAAGACCTCATCAATCTTTATTCTTCATCCACGACACATACATATAAATTCATAACCAACCCATCAATCTCAAATTATTCCACATACAAGTTGTATTTACACTAACCCATGAAAATCAACATATAACTTACTTGATTTCTCTTCAAATCCTTCAAAAGAACACCAACCTTAGCTTCTCATACAACCCATGTACATCATCATGGAGGTTGGGAGGTTGGGTCTTTAGTGAGAAATGAAGAAGAAAGCAAGATTGGAGTGATGAGTGAAAGATGAAAACAAACTTTAGTGTTAATGAAGGCTTGGAGATTCAAAATCGTGAAAGGTGAGAGTGAAGAAGGAAGTAACAAAGAGAAGAAGAGAAAACAAGTGAAAGACACAATTATTTGGTCTTTCATTTGTAATTTTTGTGTAAGTCAAAAGGGGAGCGACAGTGACACATGTCACTGCCACTTGTCACCCTCTTATGGTCCCATTTGGACCCTTTTTAACAACTAGTCTATTTAACTTCAATTTCTACTCCAATTGTCTTCAAATTTTAGTGACATATGTCATTAAACCCAAATGTCACTTATATAAATTTTCATTGCCATTTATCTCTTAATTCTATTGCTATTTATCAATTATCTTGCCACTTGACATTTTTCCTAGTTCAAAATTTACCTAAATTTTCAAAAATTTTCTAAAAATCTCCAAAAATTCTAAATTACTAAATACACTCTTCAAATCAAATTTTCAACATATAAAAACTGCAATTCTCCATAAAATCACATTCACAATTCAATTATAAATTAATAGAATGTCTACGAATGCATATATAATCATTTTAATGTGCAAAAATCAATATTCACATATGTGTATGTTAACATTATGCATGAGCATGAAATGCATTTTTCTTAATCTCTCCTTGATCTCACATGTACCATATTTTAGGCTTCTAACCCTTATTATGGAAAGAAGATGTTACAAATAGAGTCTAGTTCATCTTTTAGTTAGGTAACGAAGAATAGGTCACTAGAGAACTTAAAGATTTTCGTGGCCTTAATGTTATTCCTCAATTTCAGCATTTGCTTATTTTGTTTCTGCCAGTGATCACTTTACTTTCCTATGCTATAATAACCTATAGTTCCTTTTTAGCCTCATATTAGGAGAACGAATTCATTTTGGTTTCTTCATTTTTGCTTAATATGTTTCATTTCCATCAAACAAAGAAAAAGAAATAAAATATTCCTTATGTACTAATAATTAGCCTCATCTCTAGTATTTTAACACTGCTCTAGCTAGTAATCAGATTGATTTTGACATATTTTTTTATTATGTTTCTCTTGCTTGTATGGGTTACTAATCGGTTGAAGATCAAATGACTCGACAAACCAGTACCATTAGCTCTGACCTTAACAACCTTCATCACTATATGAGGCTCCCCCATATGATGTTGGTTCTAATGAGCCTCTCTTAAGTCACACTGTTGAGCTCCCCATGGATGATGATGCTAATACCTTAAGACCACACCATAGGTCTCCACTTAACGCTTGTCTGGAAGCCATTAAGTATTAGCTTACTATGTTATAAAATAAGCTTGACTCCTTACAATATATCACGATGCATCAATTTGATAATCTATATCATTTTATTTAGCCTTACTTTCCTCATCTAGCTAACTGATTTTTGTATATCTCAAAAAAAGGGAAAGTAATTTTGCAACATCAGATTCAAGTGGAGTGTGATTTTTGTAAATATGAAGATTTCTTTAAATTATATTTTATGTATGGATATTTATTTTACTTGATATTGAATATTCCTTCTGGTAGTGATCTTTTACTTACTTAATATTGGATCTCTCTTTCCTTGTATTGAATAATGATTTATATATGAATTAAAGGGGAGAAAATCATTTTTTGATATAGATAATGTCTTACGTACTTAATCTTATTATTTTCCTCTAATATCATAAATATTTTTTCATTATTAAAAATGGAGATAATGTTAAACCAAGGTAAATTTAAGTCAATTTTTAATGATAAAGTATATAAATTAATAGGTGTAGATTAACATATGTTTTTCTAGGTGTTTAAGTGTGTTTCTAAGTTTTTCTTAGATGATTATCATGTGTATAGGTTTAGAATTATGTTTTTTTTAATGTTTGTATATTTTGAATGTGTTTAATTAGTTTAGAGTAAGAATTTGATCTTAATTTTATGTTTCAAAAGGTGTTTGATGTGTTTGTCTATGTATGGAAATAGGAATGTGAAGAAAAGAGGAGATTTTGGATACATGCAAGATGGAAAAGATGAGGATCATTGTATGGCCCTCTTTCTAGCTCACGATCATACCTTACGCACGATCGTGACAGACTATATTTCCAGCCCACAAGATTTTCCAACTTTTGAAGTTTCAGGGCTATTTTTAGAACCAAATTAAGTGAGAAAACCATAAAAACAACCCTACAAGCCTTATGCACTATTAATGAATAAGAAAAACATGAAAAGGTTAGAAACCACTAGATTTAAAGTAGATCAAGAGGAGATGTCAAAGAGAGCTTTAAAGAATTTCCAACATTCTGGAACAAGAATTCAATTAGTTTTTATTCTTTTCCTTTTATTTCTTTCATTAACTTAAATGTGTATTTAGATTTCTAAGATGTTTAACATGATTATGGGTTGTTAAATCCATATCAGGGATTATTCTTGAATTAGTTTTTGACTTTATTCTTCTTGATTTCAATACATCTGAATATTTATGGTAATTGTTATGCTTATACTTTGTAATAAATCGAGAGAGTGAATCTATTCACATGTGTTAAGGTGTATATCAAGAGTTGTTAACTTAATATACTTATAATTATCAGATTAACAAACACTTAAAGAAAGATCTTAATTGTAAAATTAATTATCCGTAGTGTTGCTTCAAATCCAATTGAATAAGTTAGGAGTAGTTTTATGAATTGAGAGATTACAACTCTATAATTATCGAATTCAATTAGTGTTGATTAGATTTTGAAAGAGGGTAATAAAACTTTAGGATATCTAGGATCAAACATAATTAAATCAATAAGATAAAGGAAAACAAAAATAAGGATAGAATAATTCTTAAATTTTCAAATTATGATCAACCTTAGTTTCATTGGTAGCTCAATTGTTTAATTGTTTTCTTTTTTCATTTTGATAGTTGTTTTAATTTTAATTATTTGATTAATTCAAATTAATCTTTATCACCTTAGACAAAGTTCCATTCAAGTTGTTAGGTGTCTAATAGTCATCATGGGAATAGTCCGCTTGATACAAGTTATGATCCGTATAGTTGCGATATTGAGAGTTTTATATATTATAACACTTGTTAACAAATTTTTGGCCCCATTTTCAGGGACTAATTACAATTAGGATGATTTGCATTTCTTTTATTTAGGAAATTTTTACCCTTTCTTGTATGATTGTGCATAGACAGAAGAATCACTTAGAGATTAAGCAAGGTAGAAGGTAATTAAACTATCAACATCATAAAGCAAAAAAGAGAGATTAAAAAAGCTAAACACCAAAAAGTGATAAAAAGAATGATGAAAGAGGAATTAAATCATGGAGAGCAGCAAATAACCTGTATGAACTTCATAAGGCTAGGGTTCAATGCTACGCAACAAGGAATCACTTGACCACTAGCGTCGACAAATATGTTCGAGATCAAACGAGCACTGTTGAACATACTGCAAACCATGTAAAATTATATAGATTCCTTAATAAGGATCATAATTCCCATTCGGCTAGTTTCTTAGAAATTTGTGATACCTTTCAATATAATAGGATGTTGGAAGATGTTATTAGGATGAGGTTTTTTCCCTTCACACATAGGGATAGAGCCAAAGTGTTGTTGAATTCTCTTAACCTAACTAGCATCACAACATTGGAGAAGCTATTATGAGAATTTCTAGATAAGTACTTCACTTTGATGAAGATAACAAAACTTATAAAGGAAATTACTAATTTCTAGCAAAATGAAGGGAAGTCTCTACATAAAATAGGGAAGCAATATAAGGAGATGCAAAGGATATGTCTACATCATAACTTATTAAAGGAGTTCGTCCTATAACATTTTTACGACGGAGTTAATCCACCTATATGGGGTACCCTAGTTGCAACTAATAGAGAATTGTTGATGAGAAAAATAGTTGAGGAAGAGAAAAATTTAATGGAAAAAAATATTTGCCTTTAGACTTTGGACCAAAGTAGACTATAGTCAACCTTTTAGGATCAATAGAGAATCATTGTTGTAGATTTAGTAATAGCAGTCTAGGCTAAAATTGTCAACCTAATCAATGGCTAAATATCCTGAAATCCACCTCTTCTTCTCCATTTAAAGTAATTTAGTATGAATGTTAGCTATCAAGATAAGAGAGCCATGTTACAACTAATTGTTTCCTAATGCAAAACAATAATAGGGAGTTAACTCAACTATACGGGAGTATAATTTGATTGGGGAGGTTATATCCCTTATTCAAGCATGCACAATTCTAGAAACACCCAATTATCTTTTAGTCTAACAATGTAAGGACTCAAGTGAGAAATTACGGCTCACTTAGATTTTGGAAAGATAAGTCCAATTCATGGGATTCAAAGATGGATAAGTTTATGGATATGATAAATTCCAAGTTCAAAAGTATAGAAAAGGACCAAAAGATGATGGAAAGACAATTTACATAAGTAGCAAAGTATCATGCCTCTTTTATTCACAATCTGGAGGTTCAACTAGCAAACTCATTATCTACGAGAAGTGTAGTGAGTTTTCCAAGAAATACAAAAGCAAATCCGAGGGAGTAATTTAATCCTATTAGAGCTAAGAATGGGAAAGAACTAGAAGAACCAGCAAAAAACAAGTTGAACCCCACTTTATAAAAGACCAAGGGAAGTAGAAAAATCATGAAAAAAGAATGTGGATCCATCTCACATTCTTCCTCTACCATATCCACCAAAAATTCCATTCCCACAAAGAATTTAGAAGAATAAATTAGACGCAAAATTTGAAAAGTTCATGGAGATTTTGAAGACTTTGCAAATTAACTTTTCATTTATGGAGGTGATTGAATATATGCCTAAGTAAATGAAGTTCCTTAAAGATATACTATTAAACAAGTGGACTTGGAATATAACCAAATGATAACAGAAAGCTATAGTTCCATCATCACCATCCATAAGCCTTCCAAATTAAAGGACCTATGAAGCTTTAGGATACCCTGTGTCGTTGGTGATTTAGAATTTGCAAAATGTTTATACGACTTAGGAGCAAGTATTAATGATAGGTATGATTAACATCATGTTTTAAGGTTTAATTTATTATGTATTAGGTATTAATTTGAGTGTTTAGTATGTGTTTAGGATAGAATTATGTTAGTTTATGTGTTTAAGTGTTTTTATGGGTTAGTAT
>JANIIA010052096.1:0-11305 GCA_027478495.1 Erythroxylum alaternifolium
AATATGTTTGTTTGAAGGAAACCAAGAACTTTGAAATTAAGAGAAAGAGGAAGAACAAACTTGAGCTTGGATTTACAAGTAAATAGGTGGGTAGTATGTTTATAGTTATTGTAATGATAAGATAAAATATTTGCTTGTACGTATGCTAATTTGCTTGTCTTGAATCATTGTGAACGTGGGAAAAATGTTCTGTGGATTTGATATTATGTTTACTTTGAAAGATACTGCATTTTGTATTGATGAAAAACAGAAAAACTTCAAAAATCATGAAAAATATTAATATGATATGAAATATGTAAGCATTGGAAACTTGTTTGTGTGGGTAAGAGAGACACCATTCTGTTTGTCATGTGCACATTGACCTAAAGCCTTTTCCCGATCGTTAGACCCCTTGTGGCACATGAGCTCCAAAAAATGGACTCATTCTATTCGTGGTGTAAACTTCGATTTTGCCATTATGTTTTATGGGATTTTCTCGAGCCAATATGTTTGTGCATTGCATCTTGAATTATTGAATATAGAGCATAATTGAGTGTTATGGTTTGAATATTAAATGAACATATGATTTTATTTGTGTGATACTATATTCTTGACTATGTGAATTCTCATAATTAAGAAATTAATGATAATATAATATGCACGATTGCGACTCTTCATGTTTTTAAGCCGTGCATTTTCTAATTCAAGAATATATTTCAGCAATCCTATTTTATTAATTTTAAAAAAATATATTTCAGCAAAAAAATTCCACTTTAGCATTTAACTGACGAAGGCCTAACTTCGTCAGTTGTTTTATCTAATCAAGAGTTGTTTTGAACATTTTCCAAATGTTAGAGTTCATTTTGAATGTTTTCCAAACGTTAGGTTTCATTTTGAATGCTTTGAAACGTTAGAGTCCAACTCAGAATTCAACGTAAATGTTAATGACTAAATTGCTCTTTTAGCTAACTACTTTATGAAACATATGTTGGTATTATGTTTGATAAGATTACTTTATGTTTTAGTTAAATACTTCATTAGTAACTTATGTGTTCATGTTTGTCTTTTCATTTGATAGACTTATAATTGATTTCAGTTTTGGCATGTTGGCATCTTCAAATTTATTCATATCATGCATTATGATGGAGGAAAAATATCTAACTTTGGAGTAGAGTTAGATCATTTGATCATACTACAATTCATATACATAGCAAGTGACTTGAGCTATAGAGAGTTTCTATTGTTCAATTATAAATTTTCTCAAGAGTACTTTGAGGATGACATTAGAGATCTCAAAAGTGAGCAACACATCATCGGTATGATTAGTTTAATTAAAAAGATTGACTATAAGGTTATGGAGGCTTTTATAGATAGAGTTAAATCCTGCTTATAATAGGGTTAATAAGTTAATTGTGAGGCTATTATTTGTGCTGTTGGAGAGGGTTAACAAGATGAAAATGATGTTATGGAGGGCAAACAATTTGCTTCTAGGGAGTGTAAGGTTCATACAACCACAAATTATGTAGATAATAATGGATTTGACGATCTAACATATCAAGGTGACAAAGGAGTTAGTGAATTTTGTGATTATATAATTCATTTGATTAGAAGAACATATTTGATGAAGTGGTTGGTAAAGAGGCTACTAAAGAAGTTAATAAGTATTTTATGGTACAAGATGTCCCGACAAATAATATTACAAATTTACAAATATATTCATCATATGAAGATTCAGATGAGCTTAAGAGTGTGGATGATAGTTTAAATAAAGAAGTAGAAGAATGCCTAAGTTCCCATAATTTAAAGAAAATAATGATATGATGAAGAAAATTAACTTAAAGTTTGGTTTGCTATTTGATTTAATGAATATATTTAAATAAGCTCTAATCCAGTATATTATTAAGAAGGGTTTTGATTATTTCTATATGAAGAATGAGAAATATAAAGTAATTACTATTTTAAAAGGGTTATAGGTAGAAAACACATGCTTCTCTAACTCAATATGGTACTACATTTCAAGTCAAGACATATATGTACATCTTTGTCATGAATAACAAAATAGAAAATATAAGGCGCTTTAGCTTGTAAAGAAATACCTCCCATATTTTAAAGATAGCCTTAAATAGGATATTAATAGGATTAAGGGTGCATTTTTAAAGGACTTTACTATTGAGATTACAAAATAAGGCTTATAGGGTAAAGAACTTTCCATAAGAGCTATTGATGGGTAAAGAGGGCGGACAATTTGTGAAATTAAGGAAATATGGATCATTTATATTAAAGTACTCAATTAGTTATTTTATAATCAAGTATCAATGAAGATTATTTAATTCAATGTACATATGTTTCGATGCTTGTAAAAAGGGTTTTTTATCTGCTTGTAGGCCTATAATAGGTGACAATTGTTGTCACTTGAAGGGCACGAATAGAGAAAAATAACTATTGACCATTAGTCTAGATGTAAATAATAATATGTTTCCAATTGCATGAGTTATAGTTAGAGTTGAGAATCCCATGAAAATGGATGCTTGTATTTTTTATAACAAGAAAACAGACACTTCAAGGAATGCAATTAAATTTTTTTTCTAATTGAAAAAAAGGTAAATTTTATGTTTGTCTTGCCCTATGAAGATTCAATTTATAGACATTAATTTATAGGCAACAACAAATGCATTAACAAATCCCACGTAGTTTCTTTCTAATAGGCTTTGAAACATGTCTTCAATGTTAAGATAACTGGTGAAGAACATATATATTGTGTTAGGCATATCTATGATAACCTTAAAGCAAAATTTGAGCCAACAAAAGAATGGAATGTGGTAAGATCATATACCTTCAATTTGAATGGTATGTGATTATTTTTTTTAATGCATTTGAATTTGACTATTATTATGATTTTGAATGTATATGATTGTTCAAGGCATTCTTATTTTGAGTTTTTAATTCAAACATGTATATGAAGCAATTAGAATATAGGGACAAAGTTATCTACATTTGGTTAGACAAATACCAACCAACAAATGATATAGGCACACTTGTAATATTAGACTCAAATGAGACATGTTTTTGAATAACCATTTTGATACCTTCAATACTTACATCAATGAGGCTAGGGATGAGCCAAAATGATGAAAAGATTTAACAAAAAATATGATAGAATGGAGAAACATAATGAGTCCATTTACATTATGACTTAAAAGACATTTGAGAAGTATAAACAACTTGCCAGCAATTAAATGCCACACTTTAGTGATGGGAAACATTTTGAAGTAAAGCATATAAATTTCAACAATATATTGATTTGGGCAATAAGACTTGCATATGTAGGAGACAAGGTTTGAATGGAACTCGATATCTTTTTCTTGACATTACGTCAAAATAGTTAAAAAGTAGAAGTCAAATATCTATGTATACTCATTTATATAAAAATATGTAAAAAAAGAAAGCATCTCGTTATTAAAGAGGCGTGTACTTTTAACTTTAATATTTAGAATAGAATACAATTTAAATTTAAATTTAATGTTTTAAAACATTAAGAACAAATTTTAAATGTAGAAATAGTAATATAGCATTAATTTATATTTTAAAATAAAACGTAAGTTTTACTATCACATAATTAATATTTTAAAAATTAATCAGAAAGTAAATCTCACTATCACATAGTAGTTTAGCTTACTATTGTATATTTCAGAAAGTAAAAAAATAAGATTCAATGTTCGATTTATTAACTTAAGGACTTTTGGATTTTTTTTAATGTAAGAAGTGAAGCAATAAAAGGAGATATAAAATTCCCAAAAACCAAGTAGCTAAAATGGAAGCAATAAAGACTGATATAATTAAGTATTTGCAGGCTTTCTTTGTACTTGCAATGATTGCTTTTGCAATTTGGTAAAACTTGGAGTATTTTTTATATGTTTGAAAGCCTCTATCGGGATTCTTTTAGCTCTTTTTTATGGAAATAAAATTCTTATTAGACAATCATTAATAATGAATTTTCATACAATAAGGCTAAGAAAATTAAATTTGATCTGGATTAAAGATGAGAACTAGGACCAATAAAGCATTTGGTTAAATGGGCCAAAGTCTAGTAAGAAAAATAGTTCCTTATCAGTGTGAGCAAATTTGCTTATTAGGCTTATGATGGAGGGCCTAATAAGATTTCTATAAATAGTTGCTAAGGTCTTTTGTAGCCTACTGATAGAAATTCATAAATGTAAAGCTATTTTGATCCATTAGGAGGTTCACGTATTCATAATGGTGCAAAAAGACAATAACAACATAAAGGAAGTTGCAGAAGCTTGTGTAGATGCTGAGGAGCTTATTCAAAGGATTCAGGAGCTTAGTTAAGTAGTTGAGAAGCTTGTTCATTGAGTTATAGATAGCAAAATAAGTACTTTTTTCGCTCGCATTATTTTCATTTATACAAGTTCATGGTAGATTTTGGGCCTAAAGTTAAGGTTTGTGTTAACTCTTACACGTGGTATTATAACAGTTCTATGATTGTATGAATTTGGAAGAAGATTTTTAAGGTTATCTATAATGAAATCAGAGAAATTTATCTATTTTTGCTTATATAAACTATATATTTTCTATTTCAATTGACTTTGGATAAGCTTTACGAGAAAAATGGGGCAGAAAAATAGAATTTGACGTGATTTTCTGGCTTAAAATCACCAAAAAGTCGCTAGAAATTTCCTTTTCTGGTGACTAGGTAAAGGGCCATGTAGAAGCACCCGGGTGCTTTTGAGGCATGCTCAACATTTGGCACGTGTGATATACATTCACTGGATAACAAGCGTGGAGTCTCAAGTGTGTTGGACTATGTCTAGTGCGTGATAAGCATGTGCCTAAGGCGATTGACGGATCTTCACATGTCGTGCATGTGTTCCATGCACCATAAAGGTGGTAGGTGTGTCTGTGTGCATCTATTGCATAGAGAACACACATCATGAAGGTCAGTGTGCATCTAGCACGTGAGCTACACATGCCTCGTGCAACACGTTTCATCTGGTAATATACATAATGCTGACATCAACACACTACTGAACTAAAAAACTCAAAATTCATAAAATGGTCCCTCAAGTTATTTTAGGTCAAGTTTTAGAGATGATGAATTTTTAAATTTTTGGGATTTATTTCATTAGTAATAAATAAGGTTTAACTCCAAAAAAATCAAATAAGGTTATCAAAGCCATGATTGAGTGAATTTTAACGCATTTAATTTGAAATAAAAGAGATACATGTAGTTTTGGTATCTTATATGGTACATTTATTATTTGGTATCGCAGGATTATTATTTTGATTGAGATTTTTTGATTTATTCTAAAATAAAGTTTATTGATAATGTTTTTAGCACTAAAATATAACAATGAGATTGCACATAAGGATTTTGCATTTATGAATAGTATGTCGACAAATAGTTGATGCCTATACAGATGAATGTGAGGATAACATATAGGTGTATCTCTTGTGTTTATGGAATATTTTAAGATCTAACGAGAACGTAATCACCATAATAGCCTTTTGAGTTAATATTGGGACTGTTTTGCTTGTATGTTAAAGGATGTCTTTAGTCTCGTGTTTAGCTATTCTGCCCACAAGTTTTGGCCTTATATAAGGTTGAAGAGTTCATAAAGGCATTTAGTAAAGTACAACAATTTCTTAAATGATCTACTCACCCATAGATGATAAAATCATAAAAGTTGATGGTGTGTACTTTGATCTACTTTATATAGAGGTCTTATCTGCATGTATTATACATTCATCCCACAAGTGTTCTGTGATATCTATGATAAGTTACTCAGTACATATATTGTTTTGAGGCTTTGATATTTATCTTGATAATTTACATTATCTATGTTGTAGCCACCTTTTCTGTAAATAATAACAATGTCACCATTGAAACCCTTATTGGTTTTAACTTTAAGAAATGGAAGTAAGATATAGGTTTGCATTGGAGATGGTGGATATCAGTACGACCATGATCAAGGAAAGACTGCTAACACATACATCCATCAGTTTAAAGGTTGAGAGAGTAGCATATGCAACCTGGGAAAGGTGAAACAGGATGTGTTATTTGACCATAAAGATATCCATTCTAGACCATCTACTGAGTAGACTTCCAGAGACAAACATAGTAAAATATTTCCTCAATAATGTCTCATAAAGCTATAAGGTATCATCTGGTGTTGAAATATGTACCTTATTAAAGGAATGATACTCTATGAGATATGATGGAGTAGGGAGAGTGAGGGAATACATAATTAAGATGTTCCATCTTTAAACCAAGCTGAAGATATTAAGCATTTATATTCTTGATGCTTGTATTGTGCACTAAGATTTAGATACTCTTCCATCAAATTTTGGTACTCTAGTTACCATATATAATTCTTAGGATGAAGCTTGGGACATAAATCAATTCATTACCTAGTGTGTTGTTGAATAAAATCTAGCTCATACAGCCTTAATAGCAACTAAGGGAAAGGCAAAAGTGAAGCCTTAGAAGTTTAAAAGTAAGAAATGTAAAATTCCTCCATATGAAGATGCAGGTCAATCCAACGCAATTAGGGGTCCAGTCAATATGAATATTCAATGTTTCTTTTATAAAAAGAAGGGACATAAGAAGATGAATGTCAGAAATATAAAACCTGGAAAGAAAGATAGGAGCTATTATGTAACTTCTCGGCGTATTTGATACATGAATCTAATGTTGCTATAGCCACATCAAGTTCTTGGTAATTAGATAATGGAGCTTCTAATCATATTGCTTCCATAATGCAGGGATTCATGATAAAGAGAAAGTTGAATAAAGAAGAGGAAAAATTGATTGTAGGAAATAACGAAGAAATGGATGGGTCTCTATAGGGGAAGTATGTTTAAACTTAGATACATGGTTCAAACTTATTTTGTATAACACATTATATATACCATCTTTTAGACGAATTTTGATCTTTGTATCTATTTTGGATGAAGAGGTTTATAATTTTTATTAAAAAATTTGATTGTAAAATTATCTTTCAATGCAAAATATTGGAATGGCCTTCTTATTATATGGTTTATATATAATGTGTCTGGCCTCTAATAAGATATATGTTTCTTCATATATTGCTGAAAAAGTTATTAGAAAAAGACCCCTCGTTAAGGAAAAGTTATGCATATTGTATTATAAAAGATTAGGCTACATTTATAAAGAAAAGGTTGAGAGAAAGGATAACATTATCCTAACTTTGGATTATGATAATATGGAAATATGTGTTGACTGTTGCAAGAGTAAGTTGACCAAAACAAAGAAAAAATGGTCAACTCGTGCTTTTAACTTATTAGAAGTCATACATAAGGATTATATATATATATATAACAATTATTGATGATTATTCCTATTATGGATATGTGTTATTGCTTAAAGAAAAGTCTAAAGTTCTTTATAAATTTAAGATCACTAAGACTGAAGTTGATAACCAATTGGGAAGCCTAATTAAGATTGTTATATCTAACCATAAAGGTAAATATTATGTCAAACATAGAGTTTTAGGACAAGAAAAAGGTACGTTTGATAATATTTATAATCATGCGAAATAGTAGCTTAGTTCACTATGCTAGGAAGTCCTAAGTAAAAGGGTGGCAATGAAAGGCGGAATCATACTTTAAAGGATATGATGAGGTTAATGCAGAGAAGAACTAATTTACCTGATTACCTTGGCGGTGAAGCCATAAAGGCTACCTTCTACATACTTAATAGAGTCTCAAATAAAACAGTTTCAAAGACGCCTTTTGAAATTTGGAAAAGGTGGAAACCTAACCTCACTTATCTTCCTATATGGGGCTGCCATTCCTGAGGTACTTTTGTATGAGCCTTATGAAAATAAATTACATTCTCTTTCCACTAGTTGTAACTTTTTTGGATATCCCGTTTACTCTAAGAGATAAAAATTTTATGTAGAGATGGAAGGTCTAGAATAGTGGAATCATAAATAACTAAGTTTTTGAAGCATAATGTCTATAAAGAGGCTAGTTCATCTCATCTTAATGAGGGAGACATTCTCATCCTTTAAATGATAAAAGGGTGGATACTATAATTATTTTACGTCCATCACTCATATAGTCAGAGTTAGTGGATCTAGGTCTCAATATAATAGCAATATAGTTTCAGGAACCCATACCTGTACAAACTAAGGTTCCTAAGGTACGTGAACATGTTGAACCAATTCAATTAAAGAGATCCACTAGAGTGACAAGACCTGCTATATTATATGATTACATAATCTATTTGAGTAAACAAGACTATGATATTAGACATATGGTAGATACAGTTACTTTTACATAAGTTATTTTGGACCTCATATAGTCTTGTGGTGGAATGCAATGAGGGATGAGAGGTAATCCATAAAGCATAATAAGGTATGGTAGTGTAAACTTGTCAATTGTAAATTGATATATAAAACCATAAACAACTTTAAAGGTAAATTTGAGTAGTTTAAAGCCCAATTGGTTACCAGAGGATTCACTCAAACAGAAGAAATTGACTTTAATGTCACCTTTTGTCCTATATCCTTTAAGTATGCATTTAGAATGATGATCACAATAGTAGGTTACTATGACATAAAGCTACATCAAATGGATGTCAAATTTACTTTCTTGAATGAAGACCATTATAATGAGGTCTATATGCAGCAGTCTAAAGGATTTTAGGATCAAGATAAAGCTAACATGATATTTAAATTGAGAAGATCCATAAATTGTTTGAAACAAGCCTCCAAACAAGTGTACCTAAAGTTTGATGAGATTATTACCTCATTTTACTTCATAAAAAATAAAGTTGAAAGATGCTTATATTACAAAGTAAATGGGAGCAAGGTTATTTTTATACTATTATATGTGGATAATATCCTTTTCTCATCAAATGACTTGACCATTCTGTATAAGGTTAAGCAACTTTTGGCTAAGCATTTTAAATGAAGGACTTTGATGAAATATTTTTTGTCTTCAGTATTTATATTCATTAGGATATATCTCAAAACTTGTTAAATCTTTCAAAGAGTGCATACATTGAGCAAGTACTGCAAAGGTTTAATATAGTCGATTGTAAACATGTTATAACACCTATCTCTCATGGTAAGAGATTATCTTTGACACAATGTCCAAAGAATGATACAGAAAGAGAGACTATGAAAAATGTTTCCTTATTCTAATGTAGTTTATAGCCTGATATATGCCTAATTGTGCACTGGACTAGATATTAGATTCATTGTTGGACTGTTGAATAGGTATCTTGCTAACCAAGAATAGACCACTGGAATGTAGTCAAATAAGTTTTGAGATATCTCAAGGAAACTAAGGATTTTATTTTGACATTCAAGAAAGTCAACAATCTTGACCTCATTGGTTATATGAATTCATATTTTGCTATAAGTCCAAATAATAGGAAGTCCACATCGACAGATGGTGCTATTTTGTGGAAGAGTATCAAGCAAATACTGGTAATTTACTTGATTATGTATGTAGAGTTTGTAGCATACTATGGGCTGCTTCACAGGCGGTTTAGCTCAGGAAATTAATTTTGAGTTGTTTGTGGTTGATTTTGTGGGTAGACTCATTCAGTTGTAATGTGATAATATCTATGTTATATTGTTTAGTAATAGTAAACAATATCAAAGGGTTTAAGCATTTAAAGGTCAAGTATTTGATCATAAAGAAATTTGTACAAAAAGGTGACATCATAGTGGAGTATATAGAGACTGAGCACATATTGGCCAATCTACTAACTAAAGGATTGTGCCCAATCAATTTTATGAGACATGTATATAGTATGGGCTTATTGAAGTCATTAGATGCTATAAGTTAGGTGTCTTTATATTTGGCTCCTGATACAGTTGTTTTTGTTTTTCTTGTCTTATGACTATGCATTATATATATATATTGATGATCATCACATTATGTTTAGTCATTCAATCTATGATACATTGCCATAATACAGGTGAAAGTCATAAAATTTGTATCAATCGTAAGCATTTTAAAGGTCGTTAGGCATAAATATAGATTGACCTTGAACCTATATCTTCGGGACACATACAGATATATAGATAAATATATGGATTTGATAAGAAATAGGGAGAAATAAGTGTTTATTCCCATAAGGTTTTTCTCTAATACAGTTTAACATTAAATGAGAATAAATTTCTCTAATGTAGTTTAGTATAGAGTTTATAGAAATTGAGATCAAAAAACTAAACAATGATACATTTTAAATCATTCAAATATCATTATAGTTTGACACACTTCATTTCTCATTCATTTCAATAAGGTATTAAATATATGTGATTGTACTAGATCTTTGTTGTATAATGACACATGCATTTGATACTTTTCAATATTGAAAACCTTACGAAATTGAATGATGGACTTTTATCATCTTTGGGTCAAATGTTTTATTTTGGTCAATTATTACGTTAACTTTCTTAGCCACTTTTATTATTTTCATTTTCATTACAACTATTGTAATTAATATTTGTGCAAGTCGAAGAATGTCGGTGTTAAAATTCCTATTGAAAAATTATTAATTACGAATTTATATAAATTAAGATTAAGAAAATTAAAATTGATATGGATTAAAGATAATAAATGGGCCCAATAAAGTATCTAAGTAAATGAGCCAAAATTCAGTAAGAAAATGAAATCTTATTAGTGTTGGCAAATCTACTTATTGTGTAATGGGGCCTAATAAGATTTTTATAGATAACTCTAAGGTCTCTTTCAACATGCTGATAGAAGTTTGTAAACGTAAAGTTATTCTGACCAGTTAGGTTTATGCATTTAGAAAGATGCGAAAACATGATAATAGCATAAAGAAAGTTATAAAAGCTTATTTACATGTTAAGGAGCTTATTCAAAGGATCCATAAGCTCATTCAAGCAGTCGAAAAGCTTGTTCATCAAGTCATGGACAGCAAATTAGATACTTTTTTTGTGTTTTATCTCAGTTTATACAAGTTTATGGTAGATCTTGAGCCTAAAGTTAAGTTTTGTGTTAAGTCATATAAAGTTCTTTTAAATGTGTGCGATTTTCTCTTTCTACTTCTTAGGGTATTCATTTGGTTGCTGAACACCTCATGGATAGCTGTAGTTACATCTGGTAACAGAAGACTAGCAGTAAGGATCCATGGTGTTACAGTTTCTAGACCATCGTCCTATTTTAACATAGCTTAGCTTACTTGACAACGTGTTGTACGTATATGGGTGGTCAAAATACTAGTCTTTTTAATCTGTTGCTTCTCTGATGAATAACCTTAAAACATTGAACAAGATGATGCCGGTGTCGGCATCCAAGCTGG
>JANIIA010052136.1:0-11303 GCA_027478495.1 Erythroxylum alaternifolium
ACATCTCCTGTCTAAGGATCAAAACTTTATGATTCTGGATCACCCCCAGCTCAAATCTCGTCAACTAAAACCAATCCTAGACACTCGAATGCATCAACAACCTAAGTAGAAGAGACAAAAAAAAAAAAAACTGGAAAGGGAGAGGCAATGTTTATACCTAGCACTCGGAACTTAACAATGGACTTCGATCTCAAACTCCACAGGCAAACCCACATTGAACTCCAAAAAAAAGAGGAATTAATCCTTAGAACTTATTCAGGAAAAACTAGATCTTGTAAACAATGAGAGAACAGAATCTCAAGTATATGATAAAAAGATCCCTCGTTCTGCTGAAAAGATCCTCAACTGGCATTACAAGTTGAATACGGAAGCTATAGAAATCTTGAGCAAGGCAAAATGACAGCACAATTTGATCAAAAGGAGGCGCATTCTCAAACACATGCCAAAAAAAATAAGTCATCAGCAAGCCACCTTAATTTGGGTAATTTCAAAAAACAAGCAAAGCAAAAACCTAATACCAAAAATACAAGTGAGAAAGATGAAGAAAAACGGCAAACAACTTACAACCAAGCACCCGCACATACAGTCCCAAACTTTTTTTGCCCAAAAGTATAAAGTTTATAGGTCATTCTATCTGAGCATACTCAAAAACACCCAAGAAGGAAAAAAAAAAAAAGAAAACGAAACAATCATTAGGAACCAACCAAGTACGGCACTGAAAATTTCAAACTTTCTTCAAAACTCGAACTTACAACCCAAATTCAACACATAGGTATCTAAGGAATCTCAAGAATTTCCCAAAAACCAGTGTCAACAATTCAGATGAACACATTAGAAATCAAGAGAATCTACGGGTGGAGCTTGAACTCTAAAACCTCTTGGAGCATTTGACGATTGAAGAAACACCTCTGGAGTAAACACCACAAATTAGCCAACGTTAAGACATCTTTACCTAGAATGGCCAAGTGATAGAATCTCTAGAATTTTATCCTCTCAGCCACAACTTTCACTGTATGTCCTCTCCACGCTCACTCTTAACGTGGGAAAATATATGGACATATTTTGCAAAGCTAATCTTCACAATCTGTGCTCATGGTACTGTTTTGGGGCACTTCATCAGATTGTACTTGGAATAAAGTTGGGGATGAAACCTCAAGAGGCAATATCAAAAGTCAAGACTCTTTCTGATGTTGAAGGATTATGTGTATCGTTTGCCGGTAAAAAGGACTTTTCTGATCCTGTCATTGCTGTTAAGGTATTTCTGTCCATATTTTGCACTATTTTGCCTTGTTAGTTCAATGTAATTCAAATGATACACGCGTTTGCTATTTAGATTGGATCATTTGCTTCATTACTTAGTAATGCATACTGGCATTTTGTCATCATATGGCATGACTTATGATGTGGCTCTGTTGTCAGGAGTTTTTGAAAGAGGAACCATATACTGCTGAAGAAATTGAGAAGATCGCTGAACAGGATCTGACATCAATCTTTAGTAACTCCCCTTCTTCTTTGGATGTGTTAAAAGCTGCCAAGCACTTCAAGTTGCATCAGGTACCTTCCATATTCTTTGTTTGTTACATCTTGTCTTGTGGAACTTCCATCTTGGAACATCAGAGTTTTTTGGTTTGTTCGTGAAGATGTATAGTGATTTTGGTTTTCATCATCATCTCAAATTCATTTATCTGAAAACAGATTTTAGTTGGGTGCCTTCAATTACAATTTTTTTTTCTTTCATTATATTGGATTCAAGTTGGATTTCTTTGTAGTAACTGGTAAGGTTGTATTGACTTTCTTGGAAGATAGTTTATAGTCTTTACTATGAGATCATCGTCTCCATTGGCTGATGTGCTTCTTATGAGATTCAAACTTTTGGGCTATTGAAAGTTGACATTTGGTACCAAAAATTGACTTTAATCCTATTTCCAGAGGGCCACCCATGTTTACTCTGAAGCCAAGCGGGTATACGCCTTTAAGGATACTGTACCATCAAATTTGAGGTTTGGCCTAAACATTTTGTGTTCTCATATACAGTTGCAGGACAAATGAGCTTTTTCATGTCATGGAAGGAAATCTATACTAGTCATTACATAGGTGATTCTTCCTAAAACCTAGCACCATTTTTGGGAAGTATTAGATTATCGCTTCTGAGGTGATAAATCCCATTGCAGTGATGCGGACAAGCTAAAGAAATTGGGCGACGTTATGAACGATAGCCACAACAGCTGTAGTGTCCTATACGAGTGCAGGTAAATGAGATTCACCATGGATCATTTTTCAATTGAATATTTATGTCTAATTATTGGATTTTAGAAAAAAGTTGGTCTTTACAATGTTGAATTGGTAAGTCCTATTTTATCAATGTTTTCATGCTGACTGTCCATTACTGTTATGTTATTTTGCTTTAACTAGTTGTCCGGAGTTGGAAGAGTTGGTAAATATTTGCCGAGATAATGGTGCGTTAGGGGCAAGACTCACCGGAGCTGGATGGGGTGGTTGTGCTGTAGCGCTGGTTAAAGAGGGTATAGTTCCGCAGTTCATTCTTAATTTAAAGGTAATGAAACATCATTTATAACTGAATGGATACATCATTAATGCTCTCAAATTTTTAATAATCCATGGTCATATGTGTTTGTTTGTTTGATCAGGAAAAGTTTTTCCAATCAACGATTGAAAGGGGAGTGATAAACAAGAACGATCTTGGACTTCATGTTTTTGATTCAAAGCCATCAAGCGGCGCTGCTGTTTTCAAGTTCTAACATGCATCCTTGTAAGCTTAAACAACGTAAAAACTAAGGAGGCAAAATATTGACTGAATGCATATTTAATTCATTCAAAAGCATTGAATTTATACACCATTCTCAATAGAAAATCTCATAAATTCTGCTAACAAACTTACAAATTCAAAAATTAAACTCAAAGATTAAATCTAAACAGACTATAGTCTTATCATTGACTTATTTAAAAATTCAAAATTTAAAACTTCAACAACTGACTTGATCTTAATCCCAAAGAATTAATAAAAGTTGCATTGATCAACACTCCTCCTTGCCACTTTTTCTGGGAACTCTCATCTTTATTTACAAATATTCAAATTTGGTTGTTTACATACCCTTTGTTATGATGCCTACAAGTTGTTCCTTTGTGTTGCTATAAACTAAATGTATTTCATTATCCTTTTGGACTTCTTTGATAAAATAATACTTGATCTTGAAGTGTTTAGTCTTGCAATGGAATACATGATTGTTAGAAATAGAAATTGCAACTTGATTATCAACAAAAAAAACTTATTCGCCTCACTTTGGTCACATTTTAAATCTGGAAGAATTTTCCTTAGTCATAAGGCTTGATTCATAGCATCTGCAACAGCTACATATTCTAGATTGAGCCATAACATCTTGCTTCTTAGAACTCCATGAAAAACAACTTGATCCAAGACTAAATAAATATCTAGAAGTACTCCTCATATCATCACATGAACTAGCCTAATCATTATTTGCAAAGTCAAATAAGACTGATTCCTTTGTTTTTGTAAACCAAACTCCATGATCAGTAGTACCTCTGATGTATCTCAGCACCCTTTATGTAGATTTAAAGTGTGACTCATTGGCGTAATGTATACACCTTGAGTGCAAATTTACGGCAAACAAGATATCAGGTCTTGTTTATGTGAGACGCATTAAACATCCAATGAGACTTCTATACAACCCTTCATCATCTCGCACGCAACCTTCATCCTTTCTTAATTTCACATTATGCATTAAAGGAGGGCGGATAGATTTGCACTTCTAAAAATTCCTTGTTGAAACTGCAAAATCTTCAAGCCAAGGAAGTAGGACATTTTTCCTAAATCTGTCATCTCCAAGACCTTCATCATTTGATCTTTAAATTCTTGCATTATAACAGAATTGCTTCTTGTCACCAATAAATCATCAACATATAAAGAAATAATTATAATATCAGCACTAGAAATTTTCACATATAAAATGGTCTCACTCAAGCTTCTTTCAAACCCAATCTTTTGCATAAGATCATCTATCCTACTGTACCAAGCTTTTGGAGCTTGTTTTAGGCCATATAAAGCCTTCTTAAGTAAGTAAACTTTGTCTTCTTCACTTTTTAGGACAAAGCCTTCTGGTTGTTTAGTAAAAATCTCCTCCTCTAAGTAGTCATTCAAAAATGGAGATTTTACATCAAGTTGGTGAACTTTCCACTTTTCTTAAGTTACAATTGCCAACAACAATCTGATGGTAGCTAATATGGCCACTGGTGCAAACGTCTTTGAGAAATCCACACTAGATTATGATGCATAACCCTTTACCACCAGTCTAGCTTTATGCTTATTGATGGAGCCATCAATATTTAGCTTTATTTTAAACACCCATTTTAACCTGATAGGCTTCTAATGAGTTGGCTTATCTATAAGGATCCAAGTCTGATTTTTTGCAATCATTTTTATCTCCTCTTCCATCGCTATAACCCATTTTAATCTTTAGCAGCCTCTTCATAACTTGTAGGCTCAACTAAAGCAACGTTATAATTTTGATAAATTTTAGATAATAATTTGGTACCTCTAACTGGAGTATCATCAATAGATTCATCTAAAACTTCATCTTCCATTGCTTTAGAAATAGCTTCCTTGCACTCACCAATCTCCATTGTTGACATATCCCAATTCCATGTTGCAGATTCATCAAACTTGATATCTCTGCTTGTAATCACCTTGTTATTTATAGGTTGATACACTCTGTAACCTTTGGTGATGCAGTTGTACCCAATGAAAACACCAACTTCAACTTTCTGATCCAGGTCGTCCCTCTTCACATCAAGAATGTGAGTGTAGCAAATGCAGCTAGACACCTTCAAATTTTGAACTAAAAGTTTATATCCATACAATATTTCAATGCAATTTTGCTCTTCAAGATTTTTGTTGGTAACCTATTGAGCAAATAAACTATAGTATTAACAATCTCAGCCTACAATTTCTTAGGGAGTTTCTTTTCTAGTAACAAAAACTTGGCCATCTCCATTAACGTTTTGTTTTTTCTCTCACACACCCCATTCTGTTGTGATGTGTATGTTGCTATGAGTTGATGTTCAATACCTACATCTTCACAAAACTTATTGAACATGTTAGAAGTATACTCAGTTCCATTATCATATCTGAGTATTTTTATTTTGAAACCACATGGATTCTCAATCTAGTATTTGAATTTCCAAAATACATTAAGAACCTTTGACATTTTTTTTCAAACAATAAACCCCTACATTCTGCTAAAATCATCAACGAATGCAATATAATACCTTATGCTATTCAAGGATTGAGTTCTCATTAGGTCACAAACATCTGTATGAACAAATTGAAGCCCTTTTGTAGCTCTCCAAACTGTGTCACGTGGAAATGGCAATCTTGATTGCTTTCCCAATTGACAAATTTGACAAAATCCCATATCCTTCTTCAACAGTAGCAGATCCATCATTAACTTCATTCTATCCATAAATGCAAGACCAGAATAATGAAAATGTCCCGGTCTCTTATGCTAAAGTTGATATTGTTCATCAAGGCTAGCATATGGAGAAAAGACAACTTACCCGATATCTAATGGAAAACTTTTTTTCTTTATCTTAATTGAGAATAATTTACTTCCGATAGGATCATAAATTGTGCAGGATTTATTTTTAAAAATAACAAAGAAATCATTTTCTAAGAGTTGCCTAACATTTAATAAATTTTGATCAATTTCAGGTACAAATAAAACATTAGCAATGATTTTGATACCTGAATAAATGTTGATGGCAACATTCCCTTTTCCTCTAACCTCAATGAAATCTCCATTCTCGATTTTAACTTTGGAAGCATATGAATTATCAAGTTCCTTGAACATTGACTTGTTATAAGTCATGTGATTGGTACAACCACTATCAATAAGCCAAGCTTCATTAGAGGCAGAATAGGTTGCAGTAAGTAGTCGCTCCTCTTGTAGTTGGGCAGTAATTTGAGCTTGCTGGCCTCCTTGCTGCTTGTTTTTTGCACACCTTTTCTACATGTCCCATTTGGTTATAGCCATTACATCTCACGTTTGTCCTAAACCAAAAACGCCAATGTTTGATGTCTTTTTGCAGTGTTGACAAGGTTGATATTTGGCATTCTTTGATCCTCCTTTATCATTGTCACCTTCATTTTACTTCTTATTTGACGACTGCTTGCATTTGTTGTTGTGTTGAGCATCCTTTTCTTTACCTGGCAAGGCTCCTTCAATTTTCCCTTCTTTTTCTTATTGTTCTTCTTTGCTCTCGAGCTTGAAGACCACTGATTAATTTTGGCAGAGACATTTGGTTTATATCCCTCAAGTTTTTAAGAGAGGAAAATTTTTCCTCAAACCTTTCAGGCAAACTCACCAGCACCTTTCCAACGATCCTTTTATCAGGTAGCACTTTTCCCATCAATATGATCTTATTCACCATGTTCATCAGCTGATAAGAATATTCTTTGATGGAATCCTTTTCTTTAGTCGTGAGAATCTCAAATTCTCTTTTGAGATTGAACACCTCCATCCATCTAGTTCTCTCATTGCCTTGATATAGTTCTTTCAGTGTGTCCTAAATTTGCTTAGTTAATTCACAAGCCATAATTCTTGTGAAATTGTGTTTGAGACAGCAACATGCAACAAAGATAAAGCTCTTGGAACTTTAGCTTTTTCTTCTTCACGGAGTCTAATTTGATTGAGCATTAGGTTGTTTCCCAAGGGCATTACTTACCATTCTTCTTCAACCCATTGCCAAAAACCATGACCTCTCATATAAGCTTTCATCTTGACAAATCAAATTTGATAATTTTCTCATATGAAGATAGGAGGAGTTGATAGGATATTGTTTCCAGTCATCGTTGGCTTATTGGCTTGGAGATAGTGTGTTTGCTTTAGTAGAGGAAAAACTCACATCACTTAGGGAGTCTCACATTTCACTCCCTCACTCCTATAGGGATTCTATCACTCACACAAGTCCCTTAAGAAGAAGAGGGCTCTGATACTACTTATAAGCTTAAACAACATAAAAACTAAAGAGGAAAAATATTGAGAATTGAATTCATATTTTATTCATTCAAAAGCATTAAATTTATACACCATTCTCAACAAAAATCTCATAAATTCTACTAACAAACTTACAAATTCAAAAATTAAACTCAAAGATTAAATCTAAACAAACTAGAATCTAGTCTTATCATTGACTTATTCAAAAATTCAAAAATTAAAATTTCATCAACCAGTTTGATCTTAATCCCAAAGAATCAACAAAAGTTACATTGATCAACAATCCTCTATGTTTACTATTTGTGGGAGTTCTCTTTTGCTTTTAGTTGTTATCTATGAAATTTGATGATTATTTAAATTAAATTAATTATTCTTAGGTTTTATACTATCCCCAATTTAACAGGCTAGGGTGGAGTACTCCAATAATCAGAGCTCTACTTGTGTCTAATGAAGATAGGAGCTCTTATTGGGGCTAGTGGAAAAAAAGATTACAATAAAAATTTACATATCTTAATATCGTAAATTTTATTAGAATAAAGAAATAGTATTTAAAAATGGAATTAGAAAAAGTTGGGATCGTAGGTAGACACATTTAAGCTAAAAGGTTAAATTTACTATTTTTTTTATTTCCTTAATTTGCTATAATAGAAAAAATTAATAAAAACATGAAAGAGTAAGATTGTTGTACCAATTTCACCGTTGACATGTTGAGTTTCTTACACTTCTCTATGCTAATAATTACTCTTTTTCTCCACAAAAATGAAAATCAAACTGGAGTTTGAGGAAATGGAGAACGATGAAATTTAAACTAAAATTCATAATATTATTATGAATGGAGTAGATCCATGAATTATTGTTGATTTAATGTTGGAGATACTCTTTATCTACTTCATAAGATTACGAGATCTAATAAAGCACTTCAGTAATAAAAATTTAACAAATCAAATAGCAAAGCAATAAAATTATATTGTTAGAATGATTTGATTAGCAAGAACATAAATGATACTAATTAAATATGATTTAACTATGGTGTTGACAACAATTTATTACTTTTTATTGCAACTTAATCATATAGTTATGTTTTATTGCATAAAACAAGAAACACTACAAGAAAGGAGTCAAATTTTTTGTGATCCATTTTTTATGCATTATTTCAAGGCCTGAAAATAATAAGAAAAAAAGTTGATATCCATATGAAAAGGCAAAGTCAACGAATTTTTATTCAACTATGATACACGAAATGTGTATCCCTCTCTTAAATGATATAATTAAAGCCTCCTAAATAACCATATAAGCATGACTACATAATTAAATATAATATAACTTCCAATAAAAGACACCAAACCCAAAGATTCATATAACACTTACCATTATCACTGACTGAACTTTGTAATCTAGAATTTCTATATATAGTTCCTAGCATTACGAGTAAACTTTATAATTTAGAAGTAAATGGCTCTTAAGAATTCATATTTTCATTACTAATTTCCATATTATAATAATTTTGTTATAGTTTTAGACGTATTATTGGTAATCAATCTCTGTTAATCTAGTGTGAGGATTTGCTATAACCATAAAAGCCTCCTCTGAAAGGTCAATGTCATGTTGACTTTCCTTACAGCTTGGACAAAGTTCTACGATCTTCACTCTCACTGTTTGCCCAATACAAGGATGAAGATCATTGATTTAATTAATGACATTTGTAAACTATTTACAAAATGTCATTCTACATTGGCCAAGGATTTCCTAAATCAATGCTAATCGAGAATAACAAAAAATTCTCCCTAAGTACTTTAGGGTGATGAATCTTATCTTGATCACTCAACTACCTCTATACTTTAACACCCCCCTCAGGACCCGTACCCTACATCCTGTGTGATGTCCGAGAACTTGCCCCGCGAGGGTGGCATGCTAGAGCACTCATCATTCAAAATCGGTAGAAAATTTTTTTTCTTTTCTTTTGAAGACAATGCACACTTTTGCTGAAAATAAATAATCAATTTGGGCCCGTTTCGATCATAAACTTTTTCAATCACATATATAATAATTGCACTCAAAATCAATTTCATTTACAACCCTTTCCATTTTGGAAAGTTATTACAAAATATATTTGATCAATAAACATGATACAAAAATCTCAGAACACATTCTTTCATACAAAAAAATTAAATAAAAATAATTATGCGGACGTCAACTGATCCCGACCTCTATCTCCCACTTGCATGCAATAGGTATACTCCCGTTTGCCTAACGGGATATTCTTCTGAGCTCTGAAAAATATTTGTAAATTTTGGGTGAGTTTTGCGAACTCAATGAGTGACCATCATCGATGGCTCACCTAGTCACATAACACATAAATCATATTCACAACATTTCTCATTTCACAATCAATATAATTTAATCAGTTATATTATGCATATGCAGTGTATATGAGACCCACTTTTCATTTATTACTTTGTTATGACCAAATGCCTAAACTGTCCCATATAGGGCTCATTGATAATTGTCCCCTATAGGGCTCATTAAACGTTGAGCCTGAGGCTCTGAATCACTTTTGAGCTCGAGGCTCTTTTTTACTCGTTGAGCTTTAAGCTCTGATCGGTGGCTACTCTGGTCACAACCGCCATTATATTTCATGCATTCATAAAGTGAAATGCATCAATCACGTTTGCATGATCCCATTCAATCACGTTCCTATATCATTGGACCTTAGTCCGGCATTCAACATTAAGTTAAGAATCACATTTTCACCTAAATGCAAATGCTCATTTAAAACACATTTATCATCAAATTATGTACACTTAGTTCTTCTCATTCACATACAAGCAACACTTCAGTATCTCAACCAAGCATCACAATTATCAAACCTCTTATTTGGAAACCAACACAATCAATCACATTCATATAGACATTCAATAGTTAATCAATACCAAAATTCACACGAAACAAACAATGAAATGAGACCATCTAGGTATATTCATATTATGCTCCAGAATAGCAATTGCTTCCAAGATCTGGAAACGTCTAAATGTGAATATTTATCCTGCACATCAAAATTATGCAATACACACATTGCACACATACATTAATAACTTTGCACAATTATAAGCATTCATTTATGCACATATGTGTATATAGAATATGTACAATGCATGTTTATGAAAATCTCGGGTATCTTTCCATTATTCTCGTCACATTATCAGTCTTTTGTCAACACTTACATAAGTAAAATTTGTACTTAGGGTTTATACCTCAAACAAACACTTTGAATCTAATTTCATAACCTAATGAATCATTTCTAATGTTTCTCCAAACACTAACTTTCAGGTCTACTATTTCTGATCATTTAGACAATGAAAATGAAGCAATTTGGGAATAATTTCTTCTGAGAATTGTCCTTCTATCTCATAAGTTTCTAATGACACCAAAATCCTTCAATTTGGTTCAGTAGTGTAAAATTTATACTCTCGATATTTTTAGACTGCTTTTATTCTGAGATAGTGCCCTATACTCAACTTCCACCCAGAATTTGAAATTCTTACAATCCGATTTAGAATTTTATTTCTTCAGAAGATTTGTAGCCCTATGTCTCTAGTTTACGCCGAATAAAAAATCATCCCAATTGGAAAACTACAGATCAATATATCATTAAACTACCAAAGCATATTTTGTGCTGAAAAGTTCACCGCAGCGACCCAGAAAAGTTCAAGTTCGCTGCGGCGAACCCCCGAGTTGGCCGCGACGAACTTCATCCTTCAAGTTAGCCGCGGCAAACCAAGGAAAGTTGGCCGCGGTGAACTTTGACAGAAGCATACGCAGAACAAGTTTCATTTTCCAGATTTTCAAACTTCCAACATTTACATCTAACTCATCTTATATCTAGATTATCTCTTCCATTTCATTCCCTCATCATCCTCTACCCAATTCAACTTAATAAATCACTCACAAATAAAGCATTTTTTTTCATCACCCATGAAACATACATAAACATTGCATAACCAAGTCATCAAATCTCAATTTACTCAACATTCTAGCATAATTTAACCATACTCATGACATTTAAAGCATAACTTACTCGGTGTAGCTCCAAACTCTTCAAAACCTCACTCAACCCTAACTCCCAAGCATCCCACATTCTCCATCTTCTAAAGGAAGTAAAGGATGAGTTTTCTCGTGGCAATGAGGAAAAAGATGACAATTATGCTAGAAGCAAATGAAAGAAAGTATAATCTTCAAAGTTGAGGTGGTGGAGATTGAAGAAAACAAAGAAAA
>JANIIA010052187.1:0-11301 GCA_027478495.1 Erythroxylum alaternifolium
TGTTCGCAGCTAATTGTTCAAGTCGACATCTCACTCCTATGTTTTCTAGCATGTCAAAGTCAAAATACCTAGAAGTAACTATTGATCTACTCCTAAAGTCACGAAAATGCGCACCTTTTTCTTCTGAGTAAATTGAAAATGGGGCCCGATAGGCGACTGTTAAGTTAGGTTTCCCTTCACCAAAAACTTGAAGGCAGAGCTCCTCTACCAATTGCCTAACCCTTATTATCCTTGATGGAGCCACTATTCGAAGAAAATCTGCAAAAAATGAAAAAGAGAGTGAAATTCATATTTTAGAGAGAAACAATAAAATCCCACCTAAATCCTTCTATTTTTGAATGATTTATGCATGAAAAACACGAAGGAATGTAAGATTAATGGAAAGGAGTGAAGAAATACCAATAATGTAGATAAAAATGAGGAGTTTTAGAGAGTGGGAGGAGAGAAAATCGTATTCTAGAGAGAGGGAGTGAAATTTTTGTAAGATGAATAAGAGAAAAAAAGGGTGAAAATTTTAAATCCCTCTCGAATAGGATTCCCACGCTCGTGGGAATCCCCTCAATTCCCATGTGTGTGGGATTCCTATTCAGAAGCTCTCTGGAGAGGATTCCTGCATCCGTGGGAATATCCATAATTCCCACAAGTAGGGAATTCCTCTCCAGAAACTTTCTGAAGAGGCTTGAATTCCCACAGACGTGGGTCTTCTCTCCAGAAACTTTCCAGAGAGATTTCCCACATTCGTGGGAATCATCACAATTCCTACGAACATGGGAATTGGTGATCCTCACAGTTTCAAACCTTCTTCCAAGCTTATTTTCATCCTCCATGATCCCAAAACCTACAAACACATCAAGATACTATCATCAACAAGAAATTTGAAAACAAAACAAATTGGAATCCAAAAAAAATCAACATAAACATCAATCAAATCTAATTCAAGCATGATCATAACTAAGGAATTAAAATAAACGATTAATTGAACCAAAAAAACAAAGCTAGTTATCTCCCATGGGTTGCCTCCCAAGTAGCGCTTCTGTTATCATCGATAGCTTAACTCTCTTTCTTACTCATAGTGGTTCAAATGACTAGAATGATAGCGGTGTATAAATTGATCTCAGACTTTGTATTGGGGCTAACTTATTTTGGGCCCCACCATCATTATTTTTCTTCACCTTCTCCTATGCCTTTGTCTCTTCCTGAATGTATTTCCAAGGTCCTTAATATTTTCCCATCCCCTTTGGAGTTCAAGTTCTTTAATATCCATCGGGGATGGTGTAGGATGATAGTTTTTCTTCGATAACTTAAATGTTAACTGCTATTTCCCTACTTTCAATATTAATTTGCCCCGTCAATATTAATAATCACATGAGCAGTATCCAAAAATGGTCACCTCAAAACCATAGGAGTTTCCTCATCTTCAATAATATCCAATATGTAGAAATTTTTGGGGAAAGTAAATTTATCAATGTGTAGCTGCATATTCTTAATCATCCTCATCAGTAAATATGCCATCCTGTCAACAGTTTTCACTAATGTCTTAGTCAGCTCTGGCTCTTCTAGACTTAACTTCTGACTAAATGATTATGGCATCATGTTGATACCTTCTCCAAATCCGTAAATGCTTGATTTATTTTAACTTCATTTATACTACATGGAATGAAAAAGTCCCCTGGGTCTTCTTTCTTCTATACTACATGCAGACTTTCTCCTTATATGTGATCAATAACATCTTCTTTCAATGACAACTTTAACATGAGCTTTGTCTGGAGTTGATTTGTTATGTCTGTCATCTCGCTGAACTCTCCTTACTTAGAATTTCAAGCTACTTCACTTGAAGATGGTTTCCAATGAGCAAAAATTTGATGGGGAAGTCCAAGCTGAAGTTTCTTAATTAGCTCGCTTATGGATCCACTCAGAAAGACTTCCAACACTATTTGTTCTTCTTGCTTGTTTCCATCTTTCGCCCCATTTTTTCTTTCTTTTTTCTCTATCTGAGTAATGGCCATGATTCTTTCCTTTGGATTCACCTCAGTGTTTCTTAGTAGACTAATTACATTTCGTTAAGATAAAGTGTTAGCTAGTTGGCCTACTTGAACTTCCAGATTGTGGATGGATGATACATGATTCTTCAAAATCTGATCGAATTTGCTTCCATCATCTTCTGATTTTCCTCCTAGCTTGCATGCATCCTTTTATGATTCTCTTCTTATGCTACCAAAACCTCCATCATCTTATCTATTTTTCTTTCCAATGCTCTGATTTGATCTTGCTGGAATCCTGGCGGTCCTTGTAGTCTTTATTAGCCACTTACATTATTATTACTCCAAGAAAAGTATGGGTGGTTTTTCCAACCCAGATTATATGTATTCAAATATGGGTTATTACTTTGCTACGGCTGGCCTAAATAGCTTACCTGTTCTATCCTGCTAGCTCCTAATTGGAAACATTCTACTGAGCTGTGGTTGTTCTCCCTATATAGCTCACATTATGCTTGCAATGTCTTTATTGTTAAGGATGATGCTCCTTGCATATTATTTAGCTGCTTCGTCAACATTGTGATTTGAGCTTGCAAGGCAGTAACTAAGTCAATAGATATCATACCTTTTTGTTTCTTTTATCCTTGTCTACTTCTCTTGCTCGACCACATGTAGTTGTTGCTTACCAACTCCTCCAATAAATCATGAGCTGCTTCCACCATCTTCCTCATTAGTGAGCCTATAGCTACTGCATCAATTGTGCACCTTGTGCTCAGGTTCAGTCCATTATAGAATGTTTGAACTAGAAATTCCCTCGGGAGGTTGTGAAGTGGACAGCTCCTCTAAAGTTCCTTAAATCTTTCCTAAACATCGTAGAGAGATTCTTTGTCACTCTACCAGAAATTGGTTATCTCCTTGATAATCCTTGTCATCTTTGTCAATGGAAAATATTTGGCTAGGAATGCTTAGGCAAGCTACTTCCAAGCCATGATCTAACCTGGATTCAAAGAATTGTACCATGCTTTATCCCAATCCTTCAACGTGAAAGAAAATAGTCGTAGCTTCACCGTATCGTCATACATTCCAAAAATCTCCAAGAAATTTGCAATGTAAGCATTTGGATCCTCATTGGATAGCCTGTAGAACTGCACACTGCTTGAAGAATGTTGAGTAGCATCAGCTTTATCTCAAAATTATTTGCTTGAACTACTAACCTCAACACTCCCTAAGGACTAAACCCTAGCCTCATGAAATCCATTAGTGTCCTTTCTAGTTCTCCTTGCTCTCCTTCTTTAACCATATCTTGATTTGAGGAATTTAGACGCTTTGCCCTTCTTATTTCTCTTTCGTGCTTCTTAATTTCGGCAAATTCGTCCCCTATAAATTCTTTCACCCTTCGTGTACTCCTTGTATTCATCCTCAAAAATTGCAAGTGCACAGGTTGTGACCTGTAGTAAAAAGAGTGGATATCGATCGCACAAGAATTGATGCCTAGACACCACTTAATTAAGATATAACTTTTTTTAAGAAACTAAATTGTGAAATACAAATAATTTGAAAAGTTAAATTAAAATTAAAAGAGACTAATGTAAACAATGGACAATACCACAATTGTAGAAAATCTGAATTTAATAACCGAAATGCTAGAGATTACTTTTTCCTTATTCTGTCTCCCTCCTATTTTATTAATTGAATTGTGCCTCACACTTGATTTTTGAATGTGCTAATTACCCTCTCTCAAGGTGTAACTATTTTTCCCTAAACAAATTAACGAGAATCGATTGAACAATCTCTTAACTTAACCAATGACTTTACCGATTCAATTAGTTATTAAGCTATCCGATAGGTGAACAATTTACTAATCGAGATCTCTCTTCTAATTATTCAATTGACATAATAATTGCTAGTTTATAGGTTGCCAACTCTCGTTATACAATCCTACAACTATCTCATCTCACTTACTCTCTCGTTTTGTTGCAAGATGACAAATAAGAACAATAATCATCAAAGACACTTCATTCAATCCAATAAAATATGAGTTTTGAAAAAATAATTCAAAAGTAATCCCTAACATGAAATTACCCTAACATGATCTCCATAACATCATCAACAATCAAATAAAACAGTTTTTACTATGAAAGGAAAAAATCAAAGTGACAAAAAATTAAATATAAGACTCCTCTTCTTTGCCAAAATCTGGAATTTTGATGTTGATAAGGGAAAGATACATTGAAAAGGAAAGGATTCAAAAGCAAGGCTAAAGAAGGAGAGGATAGTATAACGAGGAGTTAAAGTTGTAGCAAAAGGAGTCGATAATATAATCTCCATCTTGTTCTTATGATAATTATTTTCCATAAACCGTATCATGTATAGCTTGGCATGTTGATTTGGTTATCTTGCTTCCGCTGTGTTTTGATTTCTAAAAAGGTTCTGAAATCTACCATTTTAGCCAAATCGTGCACGTTTTATTTTCATATTCAATAGTCAGGATGCATTGTTAGATGCCAATCTTGATCTATGATTATAAATTGTTTAATTAGAGAATTAAAAATAAATTAAAAGGAGTTTTAATTTATTTAATTGCAGTTATGAATTAGAATTATAATTTATATCATTGCCAACATATTTTGGAACCTAATGGGTCTCATATGAAGAATGGGTTGAAGAGAGCAAAGTTATTTTAATCAAGTTGGGATTGATTGTAAAGTTTAAGAAACTTTATGATTAAATTTGAGATATTTAATAAATAAGAATCAATATGAGATATTAAATGAAATTTGGGTGTAATTGGTATTTAAGTAGAATTATTTATAATTCTCATTAAAATTTAATTAAAATTAGAATTTAGTTTCAATTAACTTACTATAATGTCCAAAACCTATTATAAATAGGCTTAAGCTCCATAGAGCTAGCACTTCTTGCTTAACCCTCTCTATAAGAGTTACAGGATTCTCTCAATTTATTATGTGGATACTATTAGAGGCTGAACATTTATGTGGCTATGGTGGTTGAGACGAATCAGTTTCAAAAATGGTTTAAGGGATACGACAAGAAAAAAATCAAGCTTCATAATAAGATACAAATTACGATTCATGTTTTTTATAATTTATTTGTTAACCATTTTATAAAATTAAAGTGATATTGGCTTTCAGGAAATCAAAATAGGAAAAAATTTAGTGACTATTCCATTGCGGTCAGGATCAGATCCCGACTTGATTTTCCAACAATATGTTCTAAGATGTGCAACGAGAATTGATAACTTGATAGACCTACAATATTTAGATTAATAAACATTTTAAGGGAGATCTTAGTTGTGAAATTAATTATCCATGGGATTGCTTCAAATTTAATTGAATAAGTTAGGAATAGTTTTATGAATTACGAGATTATAACTCTTTAATTATAAAATTCAATTAGGGTCATTTGATTAGATCTCAAGAGAGGATAATCAAAAATTTATGATGCCTAAGATCAAACATAAATAGAATCCACAAGATAAAGAGAAAACAAAATAAGGCTAAAATAGTTCCTAAGTCTTAAACTATATCAAACTTAAACTCATTGGCATCTCAGTTGTAAATTGTTTACTTTTTTCATTTTATTAGTTGTTTTAATTTGAATTATTTTTTCACATCAATTTTTAGCACCTTAGACAAAGTCCTATTCAAGTTATTAGGTGTCAAATAATCTTCATGGAAACAATACCCCTGATACTAAGAGATACGATTTGTATCCTTATATTATTGAAAGTTATATGATAAAACTTAACAACTAACAATGGTGAAAAATACTAGATTGCCCTCAGGGTAAGATCAATATTAATTTTATCACAAGGGCCTGATGTAGTTGTAGCTAACATAGGCAACCACGATTTGATCCCACAAAGAAAGTAAGTGTTAGTGATTACCCTTTTTCTATTATCTAACCTATGAATTGGATTTTTAGATTTTTAATTAAAAATAAAAATAAATTAAGATTAAACAATTCTAATCTCATAACAGGTAGAATAAGAAGAAAAATAATTATCAAATAGTAGTGTCTAGGTGATGAATCCCCTAAGTATTATTAGATAATTAACCTTTTATCATACAATTATATTATTGATTATTGGACCATGGAAATTCATATCTCATGTTAATAACTCTCTTGAAACTATTAATAACTAATCCATTAGCTGATTACCATAAACCAATCTAGTTAAAACCCCTTGGATTGTATTATTGATTTATAAATTTCACTTTTAGGTTTGACCCTAATCTAGAGGATTTATGTCAATCTATCTTTAGGTTTGCATGCAGTTTCTTCCAATTATGGTAGATTTATTCATACAAGATGATTTCTCAATCTCAGTCATATGAAATCAAATCATACACTAATAATCTGGATATATTAGAACAAGAATAAAATGCAGAATTGAATCACAATAAATCAATTAATGTAATTGCATTTAATAAAAGATTAAAACATATTGTTATCACAAACTAGGGTTCATCATACCTAGACAATAAACATGTTTAGTTACAAATCATAGAAAATGAAATCAAAGATAAGCATCAAGAAATACTAATAGAAAAAATAAATCATAATTCTAAATCTCTCTTTCTCTTCTATTGAATATTCTTACATGTTTAGAGTTGATGTAGTTATTTGTTGGATCTCTTTACGTATTATTCATGTTTTCCTTATCTGTTGATCAAAATCTTCACCTCTCTACGCGTCTTACATTGTTAGCGCAACGTAACACTACATAAAATAACCAAACTTAAAACTATAGCTAGTGATAAGTTTAGCTCGATCCTACAGAGATTAAATCAAATTACTTTCCTAAATTATATTTATATGTATAAAGGGGGGAATTAAGAAAACAAGTAAAATTGAAATTACGAAAACAAATAATGGAAAACAGTCAAAAGTGATGAATGTGTAGAATTCGGTTCTCAGATCAATCTCAACCTAAACACAAAATAACATATTTCATTGCATTATTGTTTTCACACCTCTCTTAGAACTATTTATCATGAACTAACAACAAGTTTTGTTAATCCTACTTTTCCCTTATATTGCATGTAATCAAAATAAGCCCTTTAATTAATCATAACTATCAAATAACCTAGAACAAGCTCTCTAGATTTAGTTAGACAGCAGCATTACAATTAGGAAAACATATCAATATAAGCAATAACCATAAAAGTTCGGGTTATTTAGCCTATGTTATGTTATCTTTAATGATTCAATTTCATTAGTTGCCACAAATGGACCCAAACTCAATAATTACGTATCGTATTTAAAATTTAATAGGTTTACGTAAAAACAATCAAAGAGAGCATTCAATTATTCTTACACAATACCAATTCAATAAGCACAAAATAATATAAACAATTCTTAAAAAGGGGAAGAATAATGATACACAAAGGTGATATGCTTAGATGCACTCCTCGGTGTCGATTTCACCTTTAAACAAGATTGGGGAAGCTTATGCCTCTATAGGTGTCTTGAAAGAGTAAGTTTTTGCCCTTCATGAAGTCCCAAATTGATTCTTCTCTCATTTTGCATCAAAATATTCTATTTATATGAAAAATTAAGTTTCTAGGCATATACCAAGTTTGATACACGGTTGTGTATCAAATCGTATAAGTCAATTAAATGTGAAACTTATAAAGATACATGGTTAGACACATGACCAAAATTTATCTTCTGAATGCATACACAGTCATGTATCTCTCAGGTCTTGTTGAATTGTTTTTCTTATTGTGATTTCTTATCCAATCTTCACCCTAATCCATCTCCTTCTTATTCCATAAGGGTAATTGAGTTTGAAAATCAAAATTTTGGCTCAAGGAATGTGTTTTTACCCTATTTTATTTCTTATGCTTAAAACTTATACCTAATACTAAATATGATCTAAAATAAGTATCTTATGCATTTCATAACAATAATCACTAAGTCTTAAGAAGTGAATGTATAAACAATTAAGCACATATCAAATTCCCCTACACTTAACTGTTGACCATTCTTAGGTAAAACAACATAATCAAAATCAAAAACTAAACACTTTCACAATTTATATATTTCTTAAGAATATATAGCCATAAGTAAAGAAAAATAACCTTCAAAATTATAGTAAGAACTAAACATTAAATTACTCTACTCATGACCATTCAACAATCATTACCTTTAAAAACTAAGTAATCTAGTGGTAAACTTGGATAAGCGTACTTAAATAATATTGATCTATAGGTGAACTTAACATTATTCAAGATAAAGACATTCCACAACTTCGCCTATCATTTCATTTTTCCACCACTAAGATTCACATGCATAATCATGAATCAAAGGACTTTTAAGGATGTAATGTGAAAAAAGGTTAAGGTAAGATGTATTTACGTAACGTTGCCTAAAAGTCATCAAAGCTAGTGAAGCAAAAGTAACACCCAATACAAAATCAAGTGCAAAATCTAACATTAATTCAAAATTGGGTACCGTAAACTATGATGAATGCAAAAACTATGTTTCACTACTCAAATTTAAGTCTTCACACCATAAACCATATGAAGCATAACCAATTAAAAGGGATCACTCATAAAAATCGATGATAACAATATATTGAAACTGTAAAGAGTGATCCTTTAAAACAATATCTACCTCGTATGCATCATATTCAAATCACCCATTCCATACAACTTTAGGAGGAGAAACTAATCATGAATAACTTTGTAAAACAATCGCATTTCCTCCTTGATACTTTTATTTAAACATATTTTTATTTCTTTTCTTTTCTTTTTCTCTTGTTTCTTCCTTTTTCTTTTTCCTTTCCTTCTTTCTTTTCTTTTTTTAAAAAATTGAAAGAAACTACATCAACATTAGAACCTATTGATAAGACAAAAAATGACATCACAATAATTATAACGAACCATATATCTGTATACCCCCACACTAATAGTTTTGTACATCCACAATCATCAACAATCAATAAATACTCCACTAGCTTTAAAGCATAGGTAGGAAATTTAGCTAGGTTACAAGCATGTAATGTGGTTAGAACAAAAAGAAGGACTAATAAAGCACAATGGGGCTTATCAAAAGGAAAAATCATATCAACAGGTAGGCAATTTGACTAATGTAGCTTGTAAAAACAAAAAAATTTACCTATACCATTTTTATATTAATGCATATGATAAAAATGTGGTCTTAAATAAAAAATCAAAGCAAAGTTATGGATATGTCAATCTATAAATGCTCAAAATCTCACTGACTTTTTTCTACCACTAGTCACTACCTTTTTAAAGATAGCATATGTTGGCCAATCACAAGAATAAACGTATATGCTCAAGTTGCCACAAATGTCTTCAGTCAATTCACTCTCTGATTATGACTATACAGCCTTAAAAGCAACAGAAAAAGAGAAATTGTCTGTTTGTTTGTTTGATTTTAAAAACACCTAAGAAACACATGTAAGTAATAAACAAGCTTTAAAATGCACATGAAAACAAAGATCCCCACACCCATACTTAACACTTATATAGTCCCCAATGTAACATCAAATGTAAGAAATGGAGTATTCAACATAAGTAACAAGTGTGAGAATGTAAATGAAAAGAAATGGACTTCCTTTTGGTTTCCTCCCAAATATTGTCTTTGTTTCGAATCATTGGCTCAATGCAAATGTTGCTTAATATTCATAATGAGGGTTTTCTAACCCTATCACTTCACCATTTTCCACTTAGAATCCTTCATAAAGGTGTTTCAATTGATGACCATTGACCTTGAACTACTTGTTCATCTGTAGGATTTTAATTTCAACTGCACCATAAGAAAACACATTAGTAACGACAAAAGGTCCAATCCAGCGAGAATGTAATTTACCTGGGAAAAGCTTAACTGGTGAATGATAGAGAAGAACGTTTTATCCAACAAAGAAATTCTTTCCAGTAATCATCTTATCATGAAATAGCTTTGTCTTTTCTTTGTAAATCTTTGCATTCTCGTTAAAGTCAAACTCTTCCAATTCTTGCAGTTGTAACTTTCTTTGTTCACCCACCTCGTCCATTTTCATATTGAATTGTTTGATCACCTAAAAAGTTTTGTGTTCAATTTATACTAGAAGATGATATAGCTTTCCAAAAATTAGTTGATATGGAGACATGTCAATTGGTGCCTTGTATACAGTTCTATATGCCCAAAGAGCATCATCAAGTCATTGGCTCCAATCTTTACATTTTAGGCTCACCATTTTCTCAAGGATTAACTTGATTTCTCTATTCAACACTTCTACTTGGCCAATTTTTTATGGATGGTAGGTTGTAGACACCTTGTGAATGACATAATACTTCTTTAAAAGATTTCTCTCTAATCGATTGCAAAAATGAGTACCCCTGTTGCTAATCAATGCTTATCGTGTTCCAAACCTAGTAAAATTATTAAACTTGACAAATTCTGCATCAACTTTATAATCATCAATCCTTATGGCTTTAGCTTCCACCCATTTAGTAACATAATCCACAGCCAATAGGATGGAGGAAATAGTCCTATAAAGTTAATGCCCTATTCATCAAAATTTTCACATATAACGTGTTGGACCCCGTTTTTAGAGCCCAACATCGGGCATGGGACCATGAAGCTTGAGCATGGAGGAGGGCTTAGAATTTGGAAATTAAAAAGAAAACTCCTTCAGAAGCAAAGGCGGGCTTCGCTACGATGAACTGTGGGTTTCTTCGCGGCAAACATATTGGTAAAATCCCTTGGAACCTTCGAAAATTTTACGCCGTGACAAACATATTAAACTTTGTCGCGACGAGCCCAAAATTTTATTTTCGCCGTGGTGACCTCTTGGTCTCGCTGCGTCGAACATATGCGAGTAAACCTCACTGACCTTTTGGATGAATTACGCCGTGGCAAATTCTAGGCTTCGTCGCGGCAAAAACCCCTGTAAGTTGAACCCTCAACCCAAATGTCCTATCTTACTACATGCAAAACCTAAAATCTTTCAACCACATTCATTTGTACAACCCAAAAACAAATATGAATAAGAACCTAACCACAAACAAACTCTCAAAATCTTAAACTCATTTCCAAAATCAGATACTTTGCGAAAACATGAAAATCATAGCCAAAACCAAACATATATTTCATTAATATCAAAAGTAAGAGTTTTACAACGCTTTAGTGGACATTTCAAGCCCCCTTACATCATAATCCAAAATACAAAGTTTATAAAAACTAGAATCGCTCAAAATGCGACTAAAGCATTATTTTACATAATCTAACTTCAAAAACAAACAAAACAAAACATGCAAACTGGAGTGATGCCTTGACTCTTGACTTACTC
>JANIIA010052228.1:0-11301 GCA_027478495.1 Erythroxylum alaternifolium
GAGCCCTAAAAGGGGGTGGATTGTGAGAGTCCCATATGGTTGGAGAGGAGAACGAAATTCGCTTTGTAAGGGTATGGATACCTCTCCCCTATAGATGCATTTTCTCAAGGATGGGAAAAGCAAAACCGTGAGGGCTTGACTAGGCCAAAGCTCAAAAGTGGACAATATTTGTATACGGGTGGTCTAGGGCTACTACAAATGGTATTAAAGCCAGTACCTGAACTACTATGTCAGCGAGAGCGCTGAGCCCTAAAGGGGGTGGATTGTGAGATTTTCATTTTGGTTAGAGAGGAGAACGAAGTACGCCTTATAAGAGTATGGATACCTTTCCCCCAAAGGCGCGTTTTTCGAAGGATAGAAAAAGCAAAATCATGAGGGCTTAACTAGGCCAAGGCCCAAAGTAGACAATATCTATGAGCGGGGTAGTCCGGGGTGTTACAATGGTATCAGAGCCAGTACCCGAATCGGTATGTCAGCGCAGACGCTGAGCCCTAAAGGGGGTGGATTGTGAGATCCCATATCGATTGGAGAGGGGAGTGAAGTACGCCTTATAAAGGTATGGATACCTCCCTCACAGACGCTTTTTCCCGAGGGTGGGAAGAGTAAAACTATGAGGGCTTGGCTGGGCCAAGACTCAAAGCGGACAATATTTGTGAGCGGGTGGTCTAAGGCTGTTATAAATAGTATCAGAGCCAGTACCCGAACCAATATGTCAGCGCGGACGCTGAGCCCTAAAGGAGGGTGGATTGTGAGATCCCATATCAGTTGGAGAGGGAAACGAAGTACGCCTTATAAGGGTATGGATACCTCTCCCTCAAGACGTGTGGGGGTGGGAAGAGCAAAACCATGAGGGCTTGACTGGGTCAAGACCTAAAGCGGAAAATATCTATAGGCAAGCAGTTTAGGGCTGTTATAATGTTAATACTGAAAATCAAGTAGTTGATATCTTCACTAAGCCCCTTTCTGAAGATAGATTTTGCGTGTTAAGAAAAGAGCTTATTATGTGTAGACTATCTGATATTATTTCTGTATAAATTCCCTATGTTAATTATTCTTTGCAAGCTCCTTCTAGTCTGATCCTTTAGTAGGCTACTTTTAGTTTAGAAGACTCCTCTCAATTTCAGGACCTACTCTTAGTTTAGTAGGATCCTTCTAGTTTAGAAGGCCCCTCTTATTTTAGAAGGCTCCTCTCAGTTTGATATAATAGGGCACACGTGTCCTAAAAAGGAAGTCATTCATGGCATCATTTCAGTATTTAAAAATGCCCGGCTATTCTGATAGCTCTCCGTACTTGTCTAACAGAAGATACATAGAATATCATACCTCCTCTTTTGGCATATACGACTACCCATCCTCACACAAGATCAACGCTCAAGAATCGTTTAATATACCAGAAACAGACTTCTCTCTTCTACTCATCATTGTTTTTTTCTTAGAACGTCACTCTTTTCCTCTCTGACCCTAAATTTCTGTCTTCTCCTTATTTCTTTCCTCCAAAAACTCCTAAAACTCAATGACATGAACAAAATCAAAGGGATAGAAGAAAACCATGGCTTCAACTTCCAACCACGACAAATTATCATTTCTGGGTCCTATTCTCTGTCTCCAATAGTAGACTCTTTGAACACTCCTACTGAAACTGTTTCTATCTCCTCTAAGCCCCAAACTTCATAAACACCCATTTAGGAAACTTCAGAGGGGAGAAAAAAGGCATATTTTGGCTATGTTATCCCTAGAATTAGACTCATCCTCTAAGAATAATGAACCTTTAGCTGAACAACAATTTGTCTTTGACTCTAGGGAGAAGAAGAAGAAGAAGAAGACAACGAAGAAGAAGACAAACAAGAAGAAGAGGAAGAAGAAGAAGAAGAAGAAAAGTAAGATTTCATATACCCATTCTTACTCTAACCACTCCTACTCCTTCCACTACTCCTCCTTCCCCCACTTCTAAAACTGGCCCTAAGGATAAAAAAGTTCCTGAAGTGCACTACTTGTAAACGATGATGAATCAAATGAAGAACTGGCTCCGTTAATAAGGAGACTATAGACCAGAGCAAGTATGACAAAGTAAGAATCATCGAGTGAGGGGGAACAAACAAGAAAAGTAAGATTTCATATACCAATTCTTACTCTAACCACTTCTACTCCTTCTACTACTCCTCCTCCCACTACTTCTAAAATTGGTCCTAAGGATAAGAAAGTGCCTGAAGTGCACTGGGTTGTAAACGATGATGAATTAGATGAAGAACTGGCTCCGTTAATAAGCAGACCACGGACCAGAGCAAGTATGACAAAGCAAGTTATGTAAGAAGAAACTCCAGACGCCTAAAAGAAGAAAGAAGAAGATTTATGAAAAAGAAAAAGGGAAGAAATAAGAAAAGGCAAAGCATCTATGATCGAAGAAAAGATTGAGGATCCAATTGTTAGGGATGAGCCAGTTTCTGAAGAAGCCATATTTGAAGAAATCCCAAAGGCAAAATGATCAAAATCGAAGAAATAAAATAAGGGAGAGTCCTCAGTATCAGTGAAGTTATTTCAGTCGATGGAAGCTGAAGCAAGGTACACTACAAGAAAAGAAAAATGGTAGCTAGACACATCTTGTCTCCCAACCTTTTTGATGAAATCGACATTCCAATCTCTTCCATTTTGATTGTTGTTAGATAGGAAAATTTTGTGAACTTGAATAAAATAGTGTGTGATGACCTGGATAGATGTTTTTACACACACATGAGAAAAGATGAGATTGATGGAAAGTTGGCAATAATTTCTTGGCTTTGTGCAAAAGAAATTTTGGCAAACATTCTGAATGTACTTCCCGTAGGTAGGATTGATCTTCCCTGTCATAAGTGGGACATTCCTAACCTTAATCTAGTAGAGGTTATGGACTTTATATGTCTATACACTGAGAATGCCCATGAATGATGTATATGTCTAGGAGAGGTTGCATCCATTTCAGCTACTTCAAATTTTCCATAGAGTAGCTCAGTAGAAAGATGCAGTCTTTTAGATACGTATATGGTCTATAATCTTTTAAAAGACAACAAGATGAACCTACTGACAATGATTCTAAAGTTTATAAAGGACAAAGGAAGTCACAAGAATACAACTAGTGGTCTACCATAGGGATGCTGTTAACTAAAATTTTTGCCTACTATAGAGTGTCCTTTGACAATTTGCATTGGTTTGCACCCGGTAAGTTCCATTCTTCCATTCTCTACCAATTCAATTATAAGCTGAAAGATATTGTGTGGGTTGAGAAGAAAACTATAAAAGCAACAGACCACTTAGGTCCTGCCCACAAAAATTATCCCCTGTTGCACTCTCAAGAACCAATGATGTGATCCTTCAACATATGAAGGAAGTTCTTTCTAATCAAGATTAAATGCACAGCCAAATAGACAGCATACAAAATCAAATTCTTGATATGCAGCTCTTGATGAGAAAATTCTCTGAATCCTTTTAATGACTCAGTTTCTTATTGACTTATGATATTACTCTTTCCCTCTATTTTTTTTATAATGATAAAGGAGGAGAATTAACAGTTAATGATATACTTTGCATCTTACTTTACATTTATGATATATTTTTAATATTGCCTTGATGATATACTTGTCATTGAAGATATATTCTGCTAATTGTTGCTGAAATGTTGTCGAACTTGTGAAGTTTAAATCTGTGATATATAAATGATAGGCTCCTTCTTTTAGAAGTCAGGCTCCTTTTAATTTATTTCCTTATATAGGCAACGATATAATTCTTAAAAGGAAATAAAATCATAGGATAATTGCTTCTTTTCTTGTAGGAACCTTGTTTATGAACTTACCTAATTAGAAATGATTTTATGACATCTAGAAGGATCTTACTAATTTGAATAATTAGCTCCAAAAACCTTGACAGAACGTTTATCTTAACGTCTGAATATCGAATATTTCAGCAGAGATGATATCGAAGATTAAACAATGGCTAATTAAAGAAAATATCTATTTAAAGAAGAAGCCATAGCATTTACAAATAAGAGAGAAGAGACTTGCAAAACCCTCAATACCCAAAGGTCATCGGATGCGACTTAAGAGTTGAGAGTTTTATATTGCTTGAATTACCCAATCATTGTCAAAACCCTCAAACTTGGAAATGAAACGATGGCTAATGAAACTATGAAAGTCAAAAGCATCCCTTATGTTATAAACATCATTCACATTATGATTTTACATCGAAATAGGGATTAGTTTCAAAAATACAGTTTTGTAAGCTTGGAAACACTAAAGATTTCTTTATCTGTCAATGTTAGACAATAACTTGGATATTATTTTTTAGGAATTCAAAACGTGTACGGTATGCAGGAACTCCATATTTGTGGTGTCAACTTAAAGAGAAGAAACAAATCCATGTATCGTCAATATGACTAGTACACTATATTTCAAATAGGTGCTATTTTTCATACCCTAATTTCTCAAAAAAAAGAAAAAAAGAAGTTGAGGGCTCATACTTCTTATGGGAGGCTATGAACAAATTTAAAGATGGATTTGGTATTTTATAATTGTAATTCATAATTTATGGTAAGAATATGATCATTTGCAATTAGACAAGTTTTTTAAATAGAAAATTTCAATTTGCTATTTTTTTGTGTATAACTTTAGAATGCATGCATATGATAATTTTACGAATTATATATTTTAAATTATTTAATAAAATAATAGTTAAAAGTTAAAAGACAAATTTAACTCAAGTAATTGACTAATACTAAAAAAAATTACATCCCAATTTAGAAAATTTGTAGTATATAATAAATTTGAACCAAAATTTTCAAAGAGAAGAGTCTCTTTCAATAACTTAATATTGCATTTATTTAAATACAAAACTAAAATATTCTTACCAAATTTAAAGAACTTAAACATATTCAATCTTAAGAGAGCTTCAATTCAAAAAATTAGAAGTAAACTACAGTTTACATTGATTGAATTTCAAATTTGAAGATTAAAGTTAAATTGACTAAACTTCATATTTAAATGTAAAAGTTGGATATCAATTATTAAAATCATATCATTTTGATATAAATAATTAAAATAATATTATTTTAATTTATAAATTTAAAATTTTAAAAATAAAATAAGATTGATTTAATCAAAATCATTTAAAACAAAATTTTTATCGAAATAAACTTAGATCCTTAATAATAAATGTCGGGCCCAGTCAAAGACTTGGATCGAATCTATTCTCATTCTTCCAATCAATGCCAAACTGGAACTCAATGATAAACGGGGCGGATCCAGATCCAAGAGAATTGTGAATAATCACTTTCAAAACTGGGTTCAGGGTTGTAGTTTGCATGACCTGGGCTATGTTGGCTCCAAATTTACTTGGAAACGGGGATCGGTCCAAGCAAGGCTAGATCGGGTTTTTGGGTCGACAGAGTGGATACACACCTTCCCGAACACAACCAATTTTCATCTACCTTTTCTAGGTTTGGACCATTGTCCTCTGTACATTCAATTTCTTCAAGGGTATGCCCCCCTGTTACGCGCCTCTACTTTTCGCTTTCACAATGCTTGGATCACTCACCCCGATTTTGACGAAGTCATAGTGGCTAATTAGAATCCGACCGAGGAGTCAATCAATAAGAATCTTGCTAATTTAGCCCTCCACCTTCAACGTTGGAATTATTCGGACTTCGAGAATATCTTCTATCAGAAGCAACGCCTATTATCCAATGAGCCATGACTCGTGATTCTCGGGAGGACTTGTTAGTGTTAGAGGCCAAGTTGAGCGAGGAACTGCTGCAGGTGTTAAGCGCAGAGGAAATTTTTTGGCATCAGAAGGCACACTGTGAGTGGATATCGCAGGGTGATCGTAATACTAAATATTACAACACCTTGACCAAGTCTAAACATAAGAAACTGAGGATAGTGAGTCTTAAGGACACTCAGGGGACTGTGGTCACGGACCCAGGTCAATTAAGCTATTTAGCTAGAGCGTATTTTACACAGATCTACACTCAAGCTTCAGATTCTAGAACCGCATTCCCGCTTTCTGGTACCTTCCCTGCTCTATCTCCGGACAATACTCAGGATCTGTTCCAACCGATCCACCCTACGGAAGTTAAAAATGCCATTTTTGGAATGAACTCGAACAAAGCCCCTGGGATCAATGGGTACAATGTCCTTTTTTATCAAAAGCAATAGGGGAGGGTTGGCTCCTCGAGTGACCGAGTACATTCAAGTGATTTTTATACGGCACAAATGAGAACTGGAGCTCAATCAGACCATCCTGGTCCTTATCCCCAAAACTCCGTCCCCATCTAATATCACCCAGTTCAGAACGATAAGCCTTTGCAACGTGTCCTACAAAATTCTCGCTAAAGTCATCGTTAACCGTTTCAAGCCACACCTCGACTATTTAGTTCAGGAAAATCAGTGTACTTTTATCCCGAGTCGCCACATCACGGACAATATTATCATCGCTCAGGAAGCCATCCACTTGATGAGAAAGAAGACCGAACATACTGGGTATTTTGTGATCAAAGTGGATCTGGAGAAAGCCTATGACAGGATTTGATAGGATTTTATCCAGAGAACATTAACCGATATTGGTATTCCAGATCCTCTGATCGGGGTTATTACGAATTGTGTGTGGACAGTCTCCATATAGGTAGCTTGGCAGGGCACATTATTAGAACCCTTCACCCCTACTTACGGGATCAGACAGGGGGACCCTCTATCGCCGTATTTGTTTGTTCTATGCATGGATTGGCTAGGTCATCTCATTTCTAAGGAGGTGGACCAAGGTATCTGGAATCCACTTAAATTAAGTCCTATCGGTCCACCCGTATCTCACCTATTCTTTGCGGATGACCTGGTCCTGTTCGCAGAAGCTACTGACTCACAGACTTCCATTATAGCCTGTACTCTTGAGGTGTTCTACAAGGCTTTGGGGCAGAAGGTTAACCGGATCAAAACGAAGATTTTTTTCTCCAATAACATTCCTACGGCCATGGCGCGACGTCTCAGTCACAATTTATCCATTTCCAACACGAACAACCTGGGTAAATACCTTGGCGTGCCCTTACTACATGAGCGGTCCACGCGTTATACGTATCAATATATTCTAGATCATGCTCAATAGAAACTAGAAGGTTGGCAGGCCAAAAACTTGTCCTTAGCAGGGCGAGTCACCTTAACCCATTCAGTGATCTCAGCACTCCCTATTTTTACGATGCAAGCAGTTAGGCTTCCGAGGGGTCTCTGTGATGACCTGGAATGCATTATGTGTAACTTTATATAGGGTCCACTACAAACTCGGTGTGTAAGCCTAAAATCACAGGGGGTCTAGGCATCAAGAAGATTCGGGTTTCCAACGATGCCTTGCTTACGAAGTTAGGATGGGCCTTGCTTACCAAACTGAATGCACTTTGGGTCCGTATTCTACGGGCTAAGTACCGACTCGCTCAAGCCCACTTCCCCCAGACGATAGACCGCCACGGGGCCTCGACTCTTTGGAGAGGTATAGAGGTGAATTGGCACACTGTCTGCTAGGGTATCTCCTGACACCTGGGCAATGGTAGACATATCTCTTTCTGGCTGGATAATTGGGTGCACGACAATCCCGGATGAAATCCTCTACAACAAAGTGGCGGATTATTGGACTGATGATGGACACTGGATGTGGCATATATTCCAGCAATACCTCCCTAAGGCGATGTGTATGAAAATTGCAACATTATCCATAGACACCGAGGCCCCTTTAGCGGACACCATTCGATGTGCTCATACTGAACATGGGCACTTTATAGTCGCTTCGGCCTACGAGATCATCGATGGCCAGGTTCCGGATCGCCAAGCGAATCTCTAGGCGTCTATTTGGAAGTGGGCGGGGCCCCAACGAATCCGTTCTTTCCTCTAACTCCTGACTAAAAACAAGCTCATGACAAACCAACAACGTGTGATGTGTCATGTCGCTGGGGATAGCAGGTGCCACTTCTGTGGCCAGAAGGAGTCCACCTTACACGTCATGCACGATTGCTCGCGGGTGACCACCTTCTGGAAACAGTTTCCCCAGGGAGTGATCACAACGGATTTCTTCCAACAGGACATGGAGAAGTGGGTTCATTCCAATCTCAAGCCCCCCTCCCTGGCACTGCCTGAGGACTGGGCTATTATTTTCGGCGTTGCTTGCTGGATGCTTTGGTCATGGCGCAATAAAAGCATTTTTTAAGCTAACTTTGAGTGGTCGGAGCATGGTCATCGAGCAATGCAGGAGTTTGTAGGCTGGATAGACAACGCAAGGAATGTCAAAAGAAGCGTCTTCTCCACGCAGGGACTTCCGGGGGGTAGTTCGGTGGGATGGTCCAAACCACTGGCGGACTGGCTCAAACTTAACACCGACGGAGCTGTTAAGCCAGTTTCGTCTGACGCGTTCGCGGGCGGATTACTTCGTGATTGGAACGAAACATGGTGTGGAGGATTTTTACATCACATTGGAGAAGACTCGCCCCTTACAGCAGAACTATGGGGAGTCCACTCGGGCCTCTCACCATGGCGTAGTCGATGGGATTCTGACGTATTGTTCTTGAAGTGGACTCCTTGGAGGTCATCAATCTTCTTTCTTCTTCCTATCCAAGGACTGACAGAAATAATTTTTTATTGACAGATACCTGAAAGTTACTTCATAGAGCTTGCGAGGTGCAAATTTAGCATGTACATCGTGAAGGAAATCTGTGCGCTAATACTCTGACTCATCTCGCAAGCTTGGGAGCTCCTGGCATCCATCTCTTACAAGATCCTCCTTTACCTGTTTTTCATAATCTTCACCAAGATAGGCTAGGCACTTTGTACCACCGAGCCACGCGTTAGCCGCATGCTTGTGTTTTTTTAGTTTTTTCTTTTATATTTTCCCTTGTAATTAAAAAAAAAGAACATTATCCACTAGGTCAGATACACCCTAAAACTACAAGGCCACAGTCAAGTGTAAAGGAGCTAACAAACAAGAAAGAATGTTGCTCAAAAGACAAGACAAGGTGTTTGTACTTTTCCATGGATGTTTCTTTCCTCTTCCCCAATCCAGGGGTTAACATCAGATCGTCTGTGCTGTACGTCATTGCTGATTGTTCCTTTCTAACAACCGGTCATGGCTGATTTTATTTACTTGACTCTAATTTTGTTTAGCCAAGGCTTTACATATGTGATATACTTGCTTACGTAGGTGTAATGATGGGAAGTATATCATTGGGACCCGTTCTAAGATAAAACATGAAAGTCAAAAAAGATGGTTAGGAACGGTTATTTTAATCTTATGTTTAAATAAATACCCTTGTAGGGCAAAAGTGGCTAAACCTGAAAGTTAAGTGCTAGTCATTATAGTCTTTTTTTTATCATTATAGTAATTTATTACTAGATTTTAGTCATCATACTGAACTCACTGTTTTTATTTAACTATTATAATTTCATTTTTATCTCTTATTTCAAGAAATAATTATGATTTAATTCATAAATTATATCACCTTCTCAAGGAAATATCGGAACAATTCCTTTCTTGCTTAGTTCGTCTTGGTTTGCATTCATTACACTAATGTTATAAAGTCAGATAATTAACGTCATGATACGTGATGCGCGTAAGATTATATGCAGGAGGGGCTCAGTCCTCTGACTCAAAAAGTCAAAGTCTACTCCGTCTTCCCCAAGCAATTATATAAGCTCCGTTTCACATATGCCTATAAATAGCCCTACACGGCTAGGAGTCTGTGACTCTTTAACTCTTTGCACTTGTTAACTTCCAAATCATTACCACCAATTCAAGCCCGTCCTTTTCAGTTTTCCTCGGAAACAAACAGAAAATTTAGTTTTCTAACTACCTGGTGTTTGTTTCTTACATTATTATCATCTTCAAATGCCGAGAAAAGGGATGAGGAGCCTCTGTTTTCACTCAAAAACTCCATCGTTTGCCGTGTCTCCTTCCCATTTATCCACTCCCCGTAGGATCTTCTCCGAATCGAGGATTGAAGTGATTATCGAAACAGCTGATTCCATGATCATGAAATGGAACCCAGACTCTTCAACCTACGCCAGTGTCACGTCTCTCTTTTACGAGGACAAAAGAGAGGCCGCACAGTTCTTGAAGTGCGTTAAGGGCCTTCAAAAAGTCATGCATTTGTTAGCATCTGAAAACTCCACCGACCACCGCCTTGTACGAGCCCAAACGCTCATGCAAATAGCCATGAAGCGGTTGCAGGAGGAGTTCTATCAGATTCTCTCAATGAACCGGGCCCACCTCGACCCCGAATCAGTCTCAACCAGATCCTCACGCGCCTCCACCATATCCAGCTCCGATGGTTCCGACGACGAAGATGAAATCCAAATCACCGGAGACTCCATTGCCGAAGTTGAGAACGTTTCGGCGGCCGTAATGGCCGACTTAAAATCCATTGCAGAGTGCATGATCTCTTGTGGTTATACCAAAGAGTGTATAGAAGTGTACAACATCATACGTAAATCAATAATCGACGAAGGTATTTACAAACTAGGCGTCGAGCGAGTGAGCTCTTCGAAGGTGAACAAGTTGAGTTGGGAAGTACTTGAATTGAAAATCAAGAACTGGCTTGAGGCAATGAAGATCGCCATGAGAATGCTGTTCACTGGGGACAGAATTCTCTGCGATGTCGTTTTCGCAGTCTCAGACTCCATAAGAGAGAGCTGCTTTACTGAAATGTCTAGAGAAGGTGCTACTCTTCTATTCAACTTCCCCGAGGTCGTCGCCAAGAGAAAAAGATCGTCGCAGGAGAGAATGTTTCTCTCCCTCGATATGTACACCTCAATCTCCGAGCATTGGCCGGAGATTGAGGAGATCTTCTCGTTCGAGTCGTGCTCCGCCGTCCGATCCCAAGCACTATCGTCGTTCACTCGACTCACCGAGTCAGTCCGCCACATGCTCGCCGAGTTCGAATCCACAATCCTGAAGGACTCTTCCAAAACACTAGCTCCCGGCGGCGGACTACATCCTTTAACAAAATACGCGATGGAGTATATCGTTCTACTCGGCGATTACAGTAACGTAATTGCCGACATTACTGCTGACTGGCCCCCGCCGAAGAAATCTTCCCTGCCGGAATCCTATTTCGACAGTTCACACTCCGAAGACTCACCGCAGTCTCCTTTGGTTCTCCGATTTGCCTGGCTAATTCTGGCACTTCTCTGTAAACTCGACGGAAAAGCGCAACACTACAAAGACGTGTCCCTAGCGTATCTCTTCTTAGCCAATAATATCCAACACGTGGCATCAAAGGTCCGTACATCGAATCTCGTATGCATACTC
>JANIIA010052249.1:0-11300 GCA_027478495.1 Erythroxylum alaternifolium
GCCATTGGACACAAATTTTACTACTGGGTGACCCCTATCTGTCACTTGACAATTTTTCGGGTCCGGAAACAATTCCAGAAAATTCCCAAAAAATTTCTATAATTCTCTAAAAATTGGAAAATCACTACGAACCTCTCCGATTCAAATTTATCACTCACAAAGCCTATTTTTCAAGAAATCACTATTTATTCACACTTATACCGGGAAAATGTCATGAATGCATGTACAGATATTTTCATGTGCACATATCATTGTTCACAAATGCATGAGCATGAGATGTGTTTTCCTAATTTCTCTAATTGGTCTTTTCGTATACCCGTTTTCCTGGTCCGACCTGATATATGAAAAGGGGATGTTACATTAGTCTTATAAGGATTGATTTGAAGTGATTAATGATATACTGATACTTATGCCTCTTTATTTGCTGAGATTGATCGCATTGAATATGCGGGAACAAGAAGTTCTTCGTTATGCTTCTTCAAAGGGTTCTTAGCATCTTTTAACATTGAATTGTCCTAAGGGGAGATGAATTTGATTTTTGGATATCTTTTATCATGATCGTTTATTTCACAGGGAGTTTCCTTTTCTCTTGTTTAGGGGGAGATTTTGATACAACAAATAATGCTGAAAAGGGGGAGATTGTTAAGAGATTTTATTTTCGGCATTATTTTTATTTTGATATATTTGGTATATCTTTTGTGATAAGAAAGTTGACTTGGTATAGGATTTTACCATCTTGGAATATGTAGAATTTTGGAAGTTAAGATCTTTATGGAAGGAAGGAATCCCAAAAGAAATTGAATTCCAATGGAGGAAGGACATATGGCAAATCAATATGTGTGGGATTTTTCAGTGATCAACTAAAAGGTTCACAACAAATTTTTCTTGGACTACTTCCTATGATTATGGTTTAATGGGGCTACACACATAAGGGAGTGTTATATGTCTTAAGTGTTCTTTTATTTCTTGTAATTTTTTATTTAATCACTTAGATATTATTTTCTTTATTTCATTCATTTTTCAAAATCCTCTATTGAGATTAACATGAGGTGGTCATGCTACTGGGTGTGAGATAACTTTCAAGGGTGTGAGTAAGAGTTAATAACATTAAGGAGTGAGTGGTGTCGATTCCGTAATAGCCTTGTGTAAGCCTATTGTACTTACGTGAAAGTTGATTAATCTAGGTGAGGACCCACAGACGTAAGTGTGTGCTAAAATGCAATACCAAATTCTTGTGTTGATTTATTTGTTGCACACTTAATTTTTCTAGTGATGATTAGACCTAGAAAATTATAGTTCCTAACGTAGTTACTTTATAATACAACTGTGAATTTTAATTTGAAGCAACTGCAATAAAACAGGAATTTTGCAGAACTACTTTGACCTTCGAGTTTTTTAATATATATAGAAGTTGATTGTAGAGCTATGTGATTAAAAGTAATGAAGTTTATTTAGAAGAAAAAAGAAAAGGAAGAAAGTTCTTGTGTGAATAAGAGCTAATGAAGGACACCGAAGGTTCCATGGAGCATTTTTTGATGGATTCTCTACTAGTTATTAAAATACTATAGGGTCAAAGAATGGTATGGCTTTCATATAATGGTGATATGAGATTGCTTGTTGGTAAGTAATTTTCTAAATAGAAGTGGTATGTTCTGGCTAGTTGAAGCCTTGTCCTTCCCTATGGTGATCAAAGTAGAAAAAATAAAATGAAATTCTGGTTATTTCAAGGAAACCTAAAAAACCTCCACAAAAAATCAGTCTTCAAAGAATAAATCAGGATATCCTTCCTTCCATTCAATGGCCTTTAAATAGGCTTTATTACCCTGAGAATCATAAATGAAAATATGAAAAATAGGAACAAACTAATTTAACTTATTTAAACTAATAGCTAAACTTTACTTACTCTTGAAGGTAGCAACAATAAAATAATAATGAAGATAAAAAATTTGAACCATTTCAATCTTCCTATTAATAGCATGTGATAGAACCTTCCCCCTAAGTTTCATCCTTGTATGCAAGGGTGACATTTGGAAATTGGCTTTTAATGTAATTAGCATCTTCATAGGTGGCATCTGCTGAAGACATCTCCTTGCAATGAATTAACACCTCATGCTTCCCCTTTTTGACACTATGATCCAATATAGCTTGAGGCCTTACATAATCATTCTCAATAGTGATTTTTGTCCACAATTGTTCTCAACAACAACGCCATCTCCGAGTCTTTTTTTTTAATTGAGACGCATGAAATATTGGATGAATATGCGTCTAAAGAGGGAAAGCTAATTTACAAGCCACAACTCCAAGACATTGCAAGACTTTGAAGGGCCCAAACTATCGAGCATATAACTTTTGATTTCTTTTAGTAGCCAAAGTCTTTTGCTGATAAGGTTGTATTTTTACATAAACTCAATCTCCAACTGAGAAATTTTTTTTCTCTATGTTTGACATCATAGACTTGTTTCATTCTTGCTTGAGCCTTTTTAATCCTGCTCCTTAATTCTTGAAGAATCACATCTCTCCCTTCTAGAGTTTTTCAATAACTGCTACTTTTTTGTTCCCAAAATGTAGATTAAGAGAGAGGTAGGGGCTCGTCCATACATTACTTCAAAGGTATCTGTCGAATCATAGAATGCCAACTTGTATTGTAGCAATATTCTATTCATGCCAACCACTTAATCCAAGCCTTTGGTTGGTAGTTAAAAAAGCACATAAAATACATTTCCAATTTTTAATTGAATGCCTCGCTTTGTTTCTCGATCTGAGGGTAATAGGAAAAGCTAAAATTAAATGATGTGCCATTCAGATGAAACAATCTCTCCAAAATGCTCTTGTAAAAGTTGGGTCCCTATCACAAACAATAGAACAAGGCATTCCATGGAGTTGAAAAATATTGTTGAAAAATATTTGTGCTACTCCCACAATAGTATAGGGATGAGAAATTGCTATAAAATGTGTATATTTAGATAATTTATTTACCACTAATAGAATGGTAGTTGTTCCTGCTGAGCATGCTAACCCTTCAATAAAATCGATTACTATGTCCTTTCATATTTGTTGTGGTATAAGAAGCAGTGAAGTAAACTTGTTGATGTGAGTTACTTGATTTTATTTCGTTGGCAAGTGTCACAACTTTTGATGAATTCCCTAATATTCTTCTTGATTCCTTTCCAATAGAAATTAAACTTTATACGATGAAGAGTTTTAATGAACCCCTTATGTGTGCTGCCATCAAATTCATTAATAATGTCACTAATGAGATTATAATCTTCTCCCAAATAAATCTTTTATTTAAAATACAATACCCCATCTTGATAACTCTAAGGCCCCACAACCTCGCCTCTTTTTACTATACTAACTAGTCGTTGAATTGGTTCGAACCTTTTCTTTAATTGGCTCCAACCAATTTGGACATGCTTGAGATACCGCACATAATTCCCCTTCATTTTCTTCAACTAATTTCCTCCTAAATAAGACATCAGTTAATTTATTCTCCGTCCCATTTTTATATTCAATTACAAAATCATAACCCATTAATTTATAAAGCCATTTTTACCGAGCATCTATTATATTCTTCTGACTCCACAAATACTTTAAACTCTGATGATTTGTGTAAACTATAAATTGTCACCTAAGTAAGTAAGCCCTCCATTTTTCAACTGTCAACATAAGAGCCATAACTTCTTTCTCATAAGTTGAAACCAAGAGACGTCTTCCTTGAAGTGCATGACTATAGAAAGCAATTGGTTTCTCCTGGAACAGGATGTAATTCCATTTCCTAAGGTGTCGCATTCCACAAAGAATTTTTAAGAAAAAATTGGCAAAGCCAATACTGGAGCTTTCTTCGTAGTTGCTTTTAATTTTTTAAAAGCTTCTATAGATTTCCATATCCATTTAAAAGAATCCTTCTTTAATATGTCAGTTAGTGGTCAAGCTATCTTGCTATAATTTTAAATAAATTTACAATAATAGCTTGTCAAACCCAAAAATCCCTACAAAGTTTTTATGGTCTACGACTTAGGCCATACCAATATTGATTCGACTTTATCCGAGTCCATTGCAACTCCTGCACATGAAATTATATGACCAAGTTACTTGACCTCCCTTTGGCCAAATTGGCATATTTCTAGCTTCACAAATAGTTGTTTAGATCGCAAAAGTGAAAAAAAAATTAGATGTTCTAGATATCATTAAAAAAACTAAGACAAACTATCTCAAATGCTTTTAAAATACCCATTCATAAGATCTTGGAAAGAGGATGGAGCATTTTTTGGTCCGAAAGGCATTACTAAAAATTTGTAATGCCCTTGATGAGTCCAGAAAGTTGTTTTTTTTATGTCATTAGGGTGCACTCAAATTTGTTAATATCCCAAACGGAGGTCCAACTTGGTGAAATATTGTGCACCGTATAACTCATTTAAAGCTCATCAACAACTGGTATCAGGAATTCATCTCGAATGGTCACTTTATTTAAAGATCTATAGTCTATGCACATTCTCCATGTACCATCTTGTTTTTTACTAGAATAACTGGGGTGGAATAAGAGTTATTGTTGGATCTAATTAATCCAAACGAGCGCATTTCAGTGACTAGGTTTTCTATTTTGACTTTTTGGTGGAAGGGATATCTATATGGTTTGACTGAAATAGGAACTTAGCCAAGATATAAATGGATTTTACGATCATGCATACATACAGGAGGTAAACACTTTGGTTCTTTCATTACATCTTTAAACTCATCCAAAACAAATTGAATTTGGGGTGGTAATTTTGGTGACCATGGTCGAATTTTTGAAGTTTTGGTGGCATAAAGTTGTAACAAAAGCCCTTCCTTCCTCTTTTTTTGTTACCTGGAGCATCTGAATGTTGCTCACCATTATGTTTTTAGATAGTCTTTGCAAAATTTTATCCTTGCCTCTTTTGTTAAATCTCATCTGCACTTTAGAAAAATTCCACACTATAGGTCCTAGTGTCCTCAGCCACTAAGTCCCTAAAACAACATTATAACCTTCAAGTGGTAGTAAGTATAGATCACAAATTATAATAGTGCCCTTTAATTTAATGGGACATGGATATATTTACGGGAACTCGCTACCTTTTCTCCTAAGGCCACCATCACTAAAAATTTTTCTCTTAGAATTAGGTTGCAAGCCCACCATAATTGCTATTTTTCATTAATGGACTTTAAATTTTTATTAACTTGCATCATTTCTAGAATGTGGGTGCCCATAATTTCCTGAAAAGAAATTTCTGGAGTCTTTTCACTATCGTCCTCCATCTCCAGGTCTCCCTTATTATCTTCTAGGTATGCCTGAATCACGAACATCTTCTTACAAAGATGTCCTGGGCCAAATTTTTAATTGAATCTAAAACAAAATCCCTTTTTTTTTCTTTCATTTAGCTCTTCCATTGACATTCTTTTAACTTCCACTATGGAAACATTAGCATGTGTAGGACTACTAAATAGGTTTTTGGGTTTTTGGGCAGATGAATTTTTCTTATGGGAATTTTCCTTCACCTCGTATAAACGTCAGACCAATTGTCGACATCAATATAAGAGGGAGACTTGCTTGAACATCTGTATGAAGGAGTCCCTTAATCCATTAATGAAGCAACTTATTTATTGAGTCTGTAGAAGGGTCCAGCTTTTGTTAAAAGCTTCTCAAAACTGATTTGATATTCTTGCAATATTATCTTTTGTTGTAAGATAGTGAGCTCTCCAAAAAATCAAAGAACTGATTGGGGTTAAACCTTGTGTAGAGATTTGTCTTAAAATCCTCCCATGATATGATCAACATGTCTTACTTAAACAATTGAAACCAGAGTTGAGCATCTCCTTCTAAGTGGTAAGATGCCAAAGGAACCCTCTTTCCTTCCGGAATGTCATAGATTTCAATGAATTGTTGGCATCTACATATCCAACTCGTTGGATCATCTCTACCTTTATAGCAAGGGAAATTAAACTTTATTATTTTAAGGACAAAGTTACTAATATCAGCCCCACAACTAGTAGCTCTAGTAGACCTGTTTTGACTGAGTGCAGATGACTAATCAACAAACTCTTTGCTGGTTTGGTTTCCCATTTCATTCACACGTACAGATAATTGATTTAACTTTTCATTTATTTGATTTAACATCTCCATCTGAACCATTGACATTGATTCCACTGTTTTGATTCCACTGCTTTCTCCACTTGCTCCATCCTCTAATCTATTGTCAGGCTCTAATAACACTTTGGTATCTTTTGGATAATTAAAGGCTTGTCCTTCCCTATGGTGATAGAAGTAGAGAAAATAAAACGAAATTCTAGTTGCTTTGAGGGAACCAAAGAAACCTCCATAGAAAATTAGTTTTCAAAGAATAAATCAAGATACCCTTCCTTCCATTCATGAACTTTAAATAGGCTTTATTACATTGAGAATCACAACTGAAAATTTGAAAAATAGGAATAAACTAATTTGATTTATTCAAAATAATGGCTAAACTTTATGTACTCTTAAAAGTAGCAATAATAAAATAAGAACGAAAATAAAAAATCTGGACCATTTCAAACTTCCAAATAAGAGCATGTGACAAAGAGCTTCAGGATTCAGCTATGTGAAAGGTGTTGCAGGTTGGACTCTGTCTTCATTCACATCTTCTAGGAAAAATAGAGTTAAAGTTAACAACAAAGCACTCTTAACTTCTTAGATGATGATGAGAAAGTTGTATGTATTTCCGTTATTTATTATGTTTGATAGTATTTTTGTTTACTCCATTCTTATACCCTTTATAGATGTAAATGAAAATACTAGAGCTCATTTTGAATAAAGAAAGATTTCTTTATTATTTTATGATGCTTGTAATTTTCTAATTTACTGTTCCACTTATTTGGGCGAAGTTTTTAATCATTCCTTTATTAGCACAATTTCCATTTTCTATGTAAATGCCTTTTTCATCAAGTTTCTATGACTATGGTAGTTAACATAAATTCTTCATGGATGAGTTGTTGAAATATATGAACCGTATGATGTTTGTTTTGCATAGCATGTGTACTTATGATGAGGTTTTAGAGTTGAATCATGCCTTTTTTTATTATCCTTTCCTTTTTATCAATTTCTGATATGGGTATTTTAAAGTGTGATTCACTTGTATTCCTAATGAATCGAGTTCTAATTATTAGAGTGTTCTAGTTATTAATCTAATATATTGTTTTGATTTTAGGAATTTGAAGCTAGATCATTGACTACATCATCACAATTCGATACATTTGGTTATAGCTATAGAATTATTGGAGTGTTATGGTTATTATCCTAATCAATTGATTTGATTTTTAGGAATTTAAAGCTAGATCATTTGCTACTTCTTCACAGTTTGACACCTTTGCATTTACAGGTGCAGGAGATACTCTCGGATAAGTTGAACATGTTTCAATATAGTATGTGACAAACTAATGCCTATTAATGATTGCTTATTTATCTACTAGTACTTTTAATGGAAGATAGTTCATTTAAAATTTTTCCATCTACATGAGGACACAGTTTCCTGGTTGTTTGTGTTTCATTGATTTTATCATTATTAAAGCCTTTTTCCTATATTATAGACTATGTTTATGAAACGAGTTCATATATGCTTAATTTATATCAAGAATGTCTTCAAATAATTGGCCAGTTTCAATCCTTTTCCAAGCCATAGCCAACTCAAACTTTAAGCAAGATTGATTGTCTAACATTTGCATCAGGTTGGTCAAAACTACAAAGATGGGAGAAGAGTTTAGTGCAAATTAAGTTGAACTTGATGTTCCGCAATCCAGTATTCAAGAAACAAAAAAGGTAGATAATAAAGATTTCAAAGTTAAGGTTGAAGTTAAGAATGTGGAGAGGCTAGTTTACATCTACAAGTTATAGAATTTCTTGAACTTTTATCTAAATTTATTGAGCAGTTCTACAACATCCACTTAATGAAAATGTAATATCTAGTTGTGAAGCCTAGGAAGTGAAAATATGCTAGAAGTGTACATTTCTCGCTGAAAATTTTGATTTCTCAAAATAACTCGGAACAATATTCTCTACCATTACTTTCTTTGTATTTAACGTGCATTCAGTTCAAGTACACATCAAAATGCTTCCAAATTTCCATTGCCTTGAATTGATTCATTATGCTTACTTGTCTAAATGGACAATTTCTGTATAATATAAATAGCTGCTTTCTCTCATTTTCTAGTGTTGTTCTTAGTTGTCTTTTAAAAGCTATTTCCTCTTATACTTATGAGGATGATGTTGACGCTTCTAGTGCGAACAAAGTGAACAATCCAGAAAAAAATTGGAGGTACAGAAACAACATTAAATCACTTGATAACAGGAGACTTTTTAGTATCAATAGGAAAAAAAACTAGGGCTACAGGTTCCCCTGATGTGCCCTATGGAGTGATTAAGGCCAAAACATCACTTCTGCATAAGGAAATAGCTATCCTCAATGTTGGAGAGGTATATGTCTTCCCCGTAGAAAATAAGTTGTGTTCCTCCTGTAATGTCTATGGTAAAACTTCTTTAAAGCAAGTAGTGCTTGTCCACGGTGAGTTGATGGAGAAGAATTCTTGCAAAAATAAAATCATTCATAGTAGAAGCAGATATATGCAGCCTTCTCCTACTGATGATAAGCTCGATAAATTTGATGCTGAAAGTACAATGAAAAAGGAAAAGAAAGTCAGATCACCCATTGGACCTTGGTCGATGCCAAAGGTGGAGTGACAATTCATCATTAAAAGATGAAGCTGATAGACCTCCTATTAAGATCACTTACTCCAGAAGGGTCAAAAAGTTATGAAAGGTGGCAGATTTCAAAGATGACAGATGGCAGCAATAATATTAGTTATAATTTGTTTTGTGTTTGTTACTAAAAAAGGGAATGGTGGTAATGAGCAAGAGGACAAAATTTTAGATTGTAAGGAGAGAGGGGCCTCTCGAATGGATTCCTATTTGTTTTACTTAACTATTCCATCAACCCCTTAAATGAATTTATCTTTTTTCGATTTCTATTCATTGATTAAATATTCATTCGCGAGTTGGGAATTTTTTATTGAATTTGAATCTTATCAACTTAATATTAAAGCCTAAACTTGTCTCAATAATTTGGGGTGGTGCCCGACTTGTTATAGCCTTTTACTCAATATGTTTATCAGATGTCTAACCCTGCTCCTAGTTGAGGGAGGTGTGTCAAGAATCCTACATTAAGCAAGTAAAGAATGTTAAAATAGTTTATAACTGTATGGTAATCATCCCCTTACAAGGTACTTTTTGGGGTAAAGTTAGACCCAAATTTAGCATGGTATCAAAGCAAGTTTAATGACTCCGAAAAATGTTAAGGGGAAGATAGAATTTGTTAAGAAGGAGGTCGAAGGATTAGCTAATTAAATGAAGGAGAATAATATAAGACTTACTTGTCTGGAATGAGAGGTGGATAGGTTGGAGTAAGGGATGGCTCGTGTGATTAAGCTCGTGGAGAGTTTGAAATAAGAGAAAGCCAAAAGGAAGGAGATTGCCAATAAAGGAGTGTCGACTACGGGGGTGGAAGAAACTCCTCTAAAAGAGTTACGAGTGGGAGTGAATGTGCATAGAAATGTAGAAAAGATGAGGAGAGTTGGGAGTTCCGCATCTTTAGAGGAAAGAAATGGAGTTGAAAATTTTTGGAGAGGTGGTTGGTGTTTATAGTTACCCATTTTTGAAGATGACAATCCAGAAGGATGGATCTTCCAAGTAAAGCAATACTTTGAAATGAATCATTTGAGCACTGTGGAGAAGCTAATGGTTGCGGTTGTGTGTTTTAAAGAGTATCAATGGTCGAAAGTCCAACAACCATTTCAAAATTGGGCTGATCTTAAACAACAACTTCTTCATCATTTTAGGTTGACACAAAGAGAAAATTTGTATGAACAATTCCTTGATATCAAGCAAGAAGGCCCATTGGCTGAATATTATCAGAAGTTTGAGGTTCTATTGGCAGCTTTGTCGAAGTTGTCAATGGAAGTGTTAGAGAGCACTTTTGTTAAGGTCCTAAGACCAGAAATTTGGGTTAAGCTTAAAGTGCTTAAGCAAATTCGGCTGAGACAAGTTATGTTGACGACCTAATGCTTGGAAGACAAAAACCTTGCTCTAAGGGCTATGAGAGGAAGTTCAAGTGGAGCTTGGGTTAAGCCTAACAACTTGGTGGATTCAAAAGGGGATTTGGACCAAGTAGTGTTCGAGAAAAAATGAGACCACCAAAAAATAAAAAAGAAAACACAGAAACAAGGGGAATTAGTTATAGGACCTGATTTATCTCTCCAACCTGCAACACTATGAAGATAACCAAGGAGACACTAAAATGTCAATTAAGATTGATAGAGGTTGAGATCTAGACACAACGAACCAAGGGATTTGCTTTTATTGTAATGAAAAGTTTAGACCCAGGCATGTCTATCGAAGGGAATTATAGATCCTTCTAATCCACAACGAAGACAAGGATTCCCTCGTGGAACATGTGGGCGAGGAGGACGAAGTATTGATCGAACTTGAAGAAAGAGATATTGTAAAGATAAGAGCCACTTAAACTATTGAGCTCTCATTGAATTTGGTTTTTGAAATTCCAACTCCTGGAATGATTAGAATGATGGGGAAGGTTAAAGGTAAAAACATGACTATAATGATTAATAGTGGGGTAACCCAAAATTTCATTTGGTAGAGTTGGTGTCTGAACTAAACTTACCTCTAGAGACCACTTATAATTTTGGGGCATTGATGGGGAATGGGGTTTTGGTGAAGGGCAAGGGGGTATGTCGGAGGCTTCGAGTAGAGATATAGAATTTGGAAGTAGTAGAAGATTTCTTGCTAATTGCTTTAGGCAATATGGACATGATTTTGGGGGTCACATGGTTAGGAACTCTTGGTTGGACAACAGTGGAATGGTCTAAGCACTTAGTGAGATTCAAAAAGGGAGAAGCTTCAGTGCCTTTAAAAAGGAACCTTGCCCTCAACAAAACTGGGGTATCCATAAAGGCATTTACAAAGAAGATTCAGAGAGAAGGATGTGGGTGATGATAGAATTTCATCAGATGCTCACTGAGAAAGTAGTAACACCAGAACTAGTGGCGACAAAAAGATAGGTTGCATCTCTTAAAGGTAGATTTCTAAAGGTATTCACTAAGAGGATTGGGCTACCTCCAGAAAGAGCAATTGATGTAACATCCCGTTTCCAGAAAGCGGGTCGGACTAGAGAAACGGGTCCGAGAGTGGTCAACACATCTCATGCTCATGCATTTATGAATAGTGAGTTTTGCACGTGAAAATA